>CM059280.1:5108268-5118268 GCA_030347295.1 Setipinna tenuifilis | reverse complement strand
TGTCTGCCACTGTCCCCTCTCCACCATGAGGCCACAGCTGCTTGCAGGTCCTGTCACGGCTCTCGGATTGTTATCGATCGCGGAGAAGGAGAAGGAGAAGGAGCGACAGAGTCCTTTACCGACCATATCAGCACTCCGTGGAAAAGGGAGGGAAAAGCCAGAGGACAACCACCCTCCACCCTCCACCCTCCACCTCCACCTCCACTCAATCCTTCCTTCCTACAGCCACAGTGACATGTCCACCCCTGCTTTGGAATACAGACTTTTTCAGGCCGCCTCATTTTTGGGGGCACCCTAACCAGCTGAGCTGGGGGCACCTTTGCTATACCTTTGCTAGTGTTTCTTCAGAAAATATTTCTTCATCGAAAAAAAAAAACACAAAACAAACAAACACTTGGGGTTATGTTTATGGATGCAGCTGGCGGCTGACTTATGAGGAGAAGGACTCGTGAAAATTTAGAGAAAAAAGGTAAAAGTAATAAATAAAAGTAACTTTGTGTTTCTAACTTACATATGGAATCGACCCCAGCCAGTAAAAATGATGTTGGCTCAGTTCTTAAGGTAACCCAGACACGTTCAGTAATCCACACTGACACTGACACATCCACCCAAGAGTCTGTCGCCCAGTTCTCCACTGTCCTCCACCGTTCCACCTTAAGACTTGTCTCACAGGCACACGGGCACCACTACTGTAGCAGCCCAGCCCTGTTGCCCGCTAGCCCGCTAATCCACTAGCTAGCCCACTAGCTCCTCCTTCCCTCTCCGAGACCCCAGTGGAGCTTTAGCTGCTGGGAGTCGCACAAAGGTGACAAATGTCATGTCAGGTGTGTTTGTGAATCCTCCTCGTCTTCCACATGAGTGCTGGTGGGTGGTGACACCCCCTCCCCCTCCCCCTCCCCCCTCTCCCCGTCTTTTCCCAAACACACACACACACACACTCACACACACACACACTAACACACACACTCGAAAACACTGGTTTAGAGTAAGTGCCACACTACTGGAGCGCTGATATACACTCTTATCACTAATTTCAGTTTAATTTCCGCCATATCAAAAGCATCATTACCCATTTCTTCCTCTTGCTGTCTCCCCATCATTGATTCATTACGTTTTTAAGTCACTGTCACTAGAGCAGCATATGGGCTTGATGGACAAAGTGACAAGTCTGTGACAAAAAGCACTGTATATGTGTGACCTGCTGTGTGAAATATTGTGAAGAGAGGAGGGGGCTACTGATGAGAGAGATGGTGATGAGGTTAATCATGTCCTAATACACCAGATATCTGCAGTACGTTAACTGCACTGGGTTTCTCTAGACAGACTTATGGCCAGTGTGTCTAATTTCACAGAGAGATTCCGCTTGGGACGGGAGGCATACTGTTTTTTCTGGTTAAGCTCTAACATGTGTATGTGTGTCTGTGTGTAAGTGTATACATCAGTTAACACAGTATCTCTGAAGCAGCTTGAAGAATCTTCATCAAATCCATCAGAGTGCATTACATAAAGAGTTTGGATAAACTGATGACTTACTCAAGGTCAAAACTCAGCAGTCAATGTCATATGGGATAGTACATGTAATATTTTTAAAGACACTGGTATGACAGTGTTTGCACAGTATCTTAAGCAGATGGGTTACTCAAGGTCATGAAGTCAATGGTCAAGGTCATATGGTGTCATACTGTACTGCACATGTTATATTGTTAAACACACTGTAGGCACTACACAGCTTCATGAACTTTAACTGACATTGTCCTTTTTTATTAATCATGAACACTACAACATGATTAGGTACTTACGGTCATGGGATCAGAGGTAGGTCTAGGTGAAATTTCTTCCAGGGCACAGTAATTACGACAGGCAGAGGAACACCAATCACTGGTTTGTTAAGACACCAGGCCAGTAGTGTTTTTCAGGCCCAGTGTACAGGAGATGACTAATGACAAATGCTGCTATCGTATCTAAAAATGGTATTTATGGAGCTAGATGACAGAGGGGTTTGTTGGCATAGACCATCACAGGGGCTTACTTACATCAGCATCCTCACACATCATCACTCCCTCTGTAATGATCAAAAGGCTGACAGCATTGTGGGAGTGCAGTGTTAACGCAGGACAGTGACAGTATGGACAAGACACAAACAGGTGGTTTGCTCATTAGATGTGACTATAATCCATCCATGGCTGCCAAACAAACAGGTTGTTTACTTTACATCAGATACGGTTAGAATCCATCCATAGGACCATCATGTGGTATGAGGAGTGGCTGGCCTTTTTCTCCACTGGTACAAGGCATGGTGGCTAGTCCCCCCCCCCTCAATCTCCTAGCTCAGCCGAGCCATCTCAGGTGCTCATCCAGGCCTATACCCCCCCACGACCGCCCCACCCACTTCCCCCCCAGATACAAGCTACCAACTACTAAAGCAATTTGGTGAATTTGTACTTAACACATATTGAAAAGAACACATATTTATCATAAAAATTGTATAAAAAAGAATGTTTTTATAAAGAAATAAATATATACATAATGTATATGAATATATTGTTTATTTAAAAATATATAATGACACTGGAATTCATGGCTGTTTTGTCTGCAATGAGGACGTTGGACACAGCACCTGTGGTTACAGAGTTGATACGATATATAAGGTCCTCTCCTAAGTAGTGCTGCAAGAACACCCCCCCACCCCCACCCCAATCCCCCATCCCCCATCCCCCATCCTGTTTTAGGATGCCATAGAAGACGGTTTGCGTTTGTAATCAATCGATGTGCCCAGGGAGAGATGAACCGGTGAGCAGCTATGATGTTACATGATTCCTGATTCTCCTGCTCTCTCTACCGTTTTTTTATCTCCCATTCTTCCCTCCTTTCCTTCTTCCCTTTCTGTCCGTCCTGTGGCAGTGTGCCTGTAGTCACCCCTACCCACTCACCTCTTTAGTTTGTGTGTGTGTGTGTGTGTGTGTGTGTGTGTGTGTGTGTGTATGTGTGTGTGTGCGTGTGTGTGTGAGTGATGTAGAGATTATTGTAGATTATTCTCGGAGAAAGGAAGGGAACTGCGAGCCTGCATCGATAGAAGGCTTGCGCCAGTTGTGCTGCTATGACCCTCTGGTTTTTAAATAGATCTTATTTTAAAATAGCAGAACGTCTGAAAAGAGCACAGTATTTTTAAGGATTTATATAGAATTATATTGAATTTTGTAAACTATTTGGATGAAGTAAAGTATGGTTTGCCAAAAAAGCTATATAAAAATTTAATGACTAAATAAAATTGATAGATTTCTGAAGTACATAAGAAGCAATATTTATACTGAATGGATCTCTTTGGTTGTGGTTTTCAAGAACTGTGTAACCCCTTATCCCCACGTGACTTTGAAAAAAAAAAATCAAGGAAGTATTACCAACCCATCTATGAATTATTCTGGAAATCAAAACTGACGGATGTGAGAAGCAAAGGTTGGCGCCCGCCTCCCTCCGATACATAGCCTATTGTAACTACATTTTGAAAAATTGCAGACTTAGTTTGTGTATGTGTGTAAAACTGACCAAACATCACATTGCCGTAAATGTATAATTAATGTATCTGGCCACTTCTTAGCAACAGGTCCGAGGACACCTTTTTACAGTATCTTATATATAAATCTACAAAAGAGGAGTAGATGTGACTGTTGATTTTATGGAAACAACATATCACTAAGCTAATTTTTGTATGTGGAAACTTAGCGCTAAGTAGTAGTGGATTTCAATGAAATGCTGAAGACCATCACACCTTTGTGGTTTGGGCAATGCTTTAAAACTTTAGCATGCCTCACTCTCCCCACCACTAAACAACTTCCTCTAGCAGATCAGCTAGAATTAATTTATTTATTAATTTGGGTTTTTTCTTTTTTGTTTGTTTTATATTTTTCATAGATATTCTGATGTTTCTCGCTCTACTTTGTGTAAAGACCTGTGTTCCTGTTATCTATGTTGCTGTAATTTTGTGCTACCAGATCCTTATTTAGATTTAATGAATTATTCAAATGACAAAAGAGAAGTTCCTGTAACTGCACTCTCCCCCCCCCCCCCCCCCCCCCCCCCCCCCAGATCCTCAATACTTCTTGTATGGCAACCAAAATTGACTGTAATAAATAAATATTACATTGCACTACTGTTGTCCTTCTTTGCTCTTCAGAAACTCTTGCTCTCTCTCTCTCTCTCTCTCTCTCTCTCTCTCTCTCTCTCTCTCTCTCTCTGCACTCTCACTTTGTTGCCCTCTGTAATTATGTTTGATAGTGGAAACTATCAAAAACCATAAAACAAATTATTTTAATAAATACGGGTACTTTAGTATGCCGTTACACAATATTGGATGTTGTAAGCCCTATAAGCCCTGTTTGCATTTCCATGTTCTTAGTTCCAGGTTCATACCTATAACAGTTTTTCTCAGTTGCTTTGGTACATTTCTTGAATCATTCTCGCAATTTGCAAAACAGTAAGTGCAATTCTCAAAACAAATAACAAAAAACTGTGGATTACCTGCAAAAGCCAGTCTCTCACACTGAAGTATTATGACCAGTTTATGTACTTTACCCCCAAGCACATCATCCTCTCCCGACAAAATACATAGTTTAGGCAAACAAACTAAATTATGACCCAATTATTTGTGTTATTGCCAGAAAAAAGCGTAATATGGATATTATTGTAAACAGTATTCTACCTAACAGACATAACACTAAACAGGTAATCTACTGGACTAAGGCGATAATATATATTTTTTATATAATATTTTATAGGCATGTTAAAGCAAGTGTCATGCTTCCAGCAAGGATTGTCACTTGCACAGTCATATGCCTGCAGTGTGTAGCAACTATCTGGGGAAATCCAGCCAGCATGTTGTCCAGGCTCCTCAAGTTGCTGTACAAATGTTCCTGTAGCCGCAGAGACAGAGAGCCACTCAGTGCAGAGTATCCATCTGCTACTGCCATCAGTCCCACACTAACAACCAGGAGACATGCCACATCTGCATAAGCGTGAGGGACACCATATCCTGCAAGAATTTAACTGCAATACAATAATCGTAGTGTGCTAGAGAGAAGAGAAGGTGCTTGTCTTGTGACTAGAAGCTGAGAAATGACGCATTTTAAGCAGGAACTGCCTTGCTGATTGACTGCACTATTGCCAGATGTGTCGCGTGATCAACATCTGCAGAATGACACACAGTACTTAAGATTGAAACCATGTGAGGAACCAGGGTGCTTCATCACTCTAAATGAACAGGTAAGGTTTCAAACTAATGCAGTCATGGGTTAGGGGTTAAGAAGTCAGACTTCTAGGGTCACAGGTTCAATCCCCACACTGACAGGTGGCTGGCAGGAGTGAATGACTCAGGTGCCCTGAGCATGGCAAAGTCCCCACACACTGCTCCCTGGGCACTGACTGTTGTCATGGCTACCCCTGCTCAACACATGTGATGGGTTAAATGCGGAAGTTGTGAGCACTGTGTGATGGGTCCTGTGTGATCACACTGACAAATGGGAATCATGTTTATATTGTACAAGCATTTTTCCCCATGTTTCATCCAGGCTGCATCATGATGAAGCGTGGTGGGAGTTACCCAGTAAGACATGTACCAGGAGGAAATATTGGTGTGGTGGCGCCCTCTAGGGTTAGGGAAGCATGCACAAATGGCTAACTTCAAAAGAATGTAGCTACAGACTCTATGTGGGGCCCTCTGCCAGTTTAAGAGTTCGCTGCAAATTTAAACTTAAAACGGTTAACATACATACAAGCCCTCACTAATTGCTCATTAAATACACAGGCTGGAATCATTTCATTATAACCAAACATCAACAGAATCATTGTCAAATATCCTTTTCTTAAGCCAAGAAATAAATAAGTGAAGTGCAGCCTGATGGAGCACACAGGGCTGGACTGAACAGAATTGGAAATAATACTCTCACTGTTCACCATCATACCCATCATACCACATTTCATTTATATGTTCCACACGTTGCTGGTCTCTAACTCCAAATAATCACATATTGTGGTACTTTTATGATTCTTTTTTTTTTATAATATTTTTCATGCAAAACATGAAGTATATTTGAGACTGGAGCAAAACAAAGGCTGAAAATGAAATATTTGTAAAGGTCACTTTATTATAAAACCCCAACCCGATGAAGTCATTTATCACTCATACATTTCATTCTACAGACTCAAAAGGAACATAATGATTCCCATGGCAACAGAATGGGATTGTCATCATTGGTTAACATTAAGACGCATCACACAGTGTCGTGTTTGGAACCCCACCGAGAAACACAAAGAACCTCAAATCAATCATTCCCTCCGTTAGATTAAAATAAGTTGGTTGTGAGGAAGAGTATCCAAACAGGCCAGAGGTTACCATATCCCACCCAAAACATGGAACAGAACCAAAGACTTTTAAGACACAGCAGGGGCATGCCTATGGGACACATTCACAGACATCCTCTACACATGACGCTACGGGACACATATATGGGTCTGCTGTGCCTTCTCAATATATTTACTTTAAAACACTTCTCTCATATATATATATATTCTAAACAGTCTTCAGCTTCCAGATTAACACGTTATTGGACTGCCGTTAGCTAGTCAATTTCTTTTTCAGTTATTTCTCCTCCAGCCTGATCATGTGTGTGTTTTAGGACGATAGCAGTGTCGTTAATGTTGCATATCACACCACACAAGTGAGTCCGCCTAGAAGGAAAGACTGTTCATAGTAAAGAAATGTTTCTTTTTTTTTTTTTCCTCTCATCAATCATAGCAAATACAAGAGTTACCGCATACCAAATACAAATAAAAAAAGAAAGAAAGAAAGAAAAAATAATTAGAGCAGCTGAAGAGTTATAAGCTACAATAATCATGGATTCCAAGTGAAGCGAGTCTCTGTGTGAATACTAGAAGCGCGCGTGAAGCTCATGGCATCTCCTTCAGGAGGATATGAATCCGCTTGCTGACATAGTGCATTTTGTTTACTTATTTTACTACAAGCTAATGTAGCTCCCTCTTCTTTGGTGATGCTAATACCGCTAAGCAAGCCTGTGATGTGAGGTGTGGTGTGGTTAAATCCTTGAAGGGATTTGACCCTTGAAGCACATCAGGCCTAACGTGGAGAGGGACAGGCAGGCTTGTCTTTCTAATGCACATCATGAGGGATGACTGTGTGTGAGACAGAGAGAGAGAGCGTGCTGAATAAAGACCAATGCTAGCTGTTGTAGAGGAGAATCTTCTCTTAGGAGCTCCACGAGGAGACGAGGAGGTGAACGGGAAGCACCTCCTTTTCTCTCCTTCTTCCTGCCACACATTCGAGTAGATGATCAGAGCGTCTGAAGACCAGGAGGGAGGAGGAGTGGAGCACGAAGGAGACCAGAGAAGAGAAAATAAAGGCAGCAGAGCTGACAGTCCTGAGAATGCCTGACACATTTTGAGAAGCACCGTCAATAGGCCAAGATAGATGAAGTGGGGTGGGGTGGGGTGACAGGAGATATTAAAGAAACAGAGAAGATGGATGAGATAAGAAAAGAAGCAAAAAAAAATAAATCTAAACAAAACAGGGAGGCCTCTCTCCTCCAGGGAGGGGGGTCTTGGCAGGTAAGGCGCAGGCCGTTTGGTGGGGGTGGTATTAGGCGACTACGCTGGGGGCCCTTATGGCCGAACCTCCACGTAGTTGGCGGGAAAGAGTCCATAGGACCCCCTGCACACGCCCCGCCACCAGCCCTCATCGATCATCTCAATGTTGGTGATGATGTCATCGGGGTCGAAGGAAATCTCATCGTCGCCAGCTGAAAAACAATAATAATAATAATAATAATAATAACTAGAAAAGCACTCAGAGAGCGCAGACCTCCGCCAAGGCAGATTAAGTCTCCACCTTATTGTCATTCTCACCTTAAGACATTAAAAGACATTAATCATGTTAGAACATTTTATTACTGGTGTAATAGTTAACTAGTGGGTTTGTTCACTCATGCTCACACGAACTTGGTTGGCTCTTCGGTGCAGGAAAGTACTTTATCTAATTTCCACTGTTTCCACTTCCAACATGAACTACTGGGCTGCTCACCACTACCGCTCTAACTCTCCTCTGTCTTTCACTGAACCCTCTAACCAAAAACTCAACAACTCCTTGACCCGCAACAGGAGCCTCATTTCCGTACCAACCTATATTCCCTCCTTTCAAAATAAAAGTTTCTGTAGATTCCATGCTACACTGGTAACTTCACTGAATAAAAAATTCCTGGATCCAGATGGTTATCCGGATCACCACCAAAATCAAATCAGTTCTAAGTTAGGCCACTTCTGACCTATCCTGAAAATCATCATCAAAATCCATCCATAACTTTTAGAGTTATGCTGTTCACAAACAAACAGACAAACAAACAGACAAACAGACAAACAAACCAACGCCGGCGAAAACATAACCTCCTTGGCGGAGGTAATAATAATAATAATAATAATAATAATAATAATCTTTACTTGTATAGCACAGTTCATACATACAACATGCAGCTCAAAGTGCTTTACAGTTTGGCAAGGTCACAACAAGACAACAGTCCAGTGGCACCGGAGCAGTTGAACACAATGTGCACAGTGTTTACTACTGTGTGTTTCCTGTCCACTGTTGTGGTGAGCTTTCACAGAGAGGCACTAAGACAAGAAATCTATTCCTCATAACCGCATGATTTATCTGCTGGCAGGGATTTTATCTGCACCACTCTGCCTGCTGGCTTTGCTCGTTTCCTTGATGTCTGATAAACACCTTATTACTTAGTGTGTCACTTCAGCTATGGTGAAACAAGGACTTTCGAATATTTCGAATATAAGTACTTTGTGTGTCTTACACTGAAAGCAGTACAAGGCTAAACATCACACAACATTTGCTTTTAGCCTGAAAAACATCTCTTATATCTCAGAATTGTCATAATATGCTTACTTGGCTGCTACAGCCCTAGAGTGACACAGCCCTCTCTCTGTTCACTGATTAGTAAGCCAAACTAAACAAGTACACAGAGAGGTGGCGTATGTGTAGTTGCCTGAAGGAGAACTACAGTAAAATACACAACTGAGCAGAGGTACTCCTCCAGTGATGCTAGCCTGGCTATTAGTAATGCACCATTGTCACAATGCTCACATTCCATTTCTCATACATGCATGATTTATCCTCGGTTCCCTTGATGTTGGTTTGGTTTACACGCTGCCAAACACCTTATTAGTGTGTCACTTCAGCTATGGTAAAACAAGGACTTTCTAATATTTCAAAGTACTTTGTGTGTGTTATATTGAAAGCAATAAAAGGCTAAACATCACAAAAGGCATGTTAACTGTAAGGACCTACAACATTTGACATAATATACTTAGTTGGCTGCTACAACCCTAGAGTGACACAGCCCTACCTCTGATTAGTAAGACAAACTAAACAAGTACACAGAGAAGTAGCGTTTGTGTAGTTGCCTGACAGAGAACTGTAGTAAAGACACAATTGAGTAGAGGTACTCCAGTGGTGTTAGCCGGCTATTAGTAATGTACCATCATCACAATGTTCACATTTCACAAGTGGCATCTTGAGTATGCTTCACCTGTTCACCAGTGCTGCTTCACCTGTTCACCTGTGCTGCTGGAGGAAGAGTAGCCGACCCAATGCTGCTATCAGATATCGGTCTGACTGCCGGATTGGGTATCAGTGACAATGGGGCCCAATTCATTGAGGACCATTCTGAATTACTGTATGTTTACATATTTGTGTAGGTACTAAGTTATTTATCAACAGTGTAAACCCACACATTTACTAGGAAGCCAGCACAGAACTGCGTAAATGACTTTGAGCTTTATCACACTACACATTGTGTGCTTTACTTATTTGTATTATATACAAGCCCATTGTACTTTTTGCCATGTTTATATTGTTATGTTTTGTCATCATGTCTTATGTCTTTTTGTCTTCTTTATAAGCTGTTTGATGTCCACTGTGGGCATAGGG
>CM059280.1:4880768-5103268 GCA_030347295.1 Setipinna tenuifilis | reverse complement strand
GTCGTGTCATGTCATTCCTATAGCACAAGGACAATAGCTCAGGAAGGCACAAGGAAAGGGGATTTTAGGAACACATACAACATATAACATACAACATACAACACAAAAAATGGGGCGGAGTGGGTTATCCACAGAAGACTAGGAGAGCAGATTAAACCCGTTTTTTTTTTTTAACCAAACTGCTGGAGGGGGAATAGTTCAGCACGTAAGTCTGCCAGCTCTGGACTCGAGCATGAACAGAACATGAACAGAGGCAGCTCCACACACTCACTGCCGGACCCGTTTTTCCGCCTAATCCAAATCCTAAAGGGAGAACCAGGCTGCTGAGCGCATGTTTGTTGTAGCCATGCTCAGGCTGGCAACACTGGCTGTTGTGGAAACAAAGCTCGGGATTAACCCAATCAGGTGTGCCAGCACAGCGCGGAGCACAGCGAGGAGAG
Source organism: Setipinna tenuifilis (assembly GCA_030347295.1). Lineage (NCBI taxonomy): Eukaryota > Metazoa > Chordata > Actinopteri > Clupeiformes > Engraulidae > Setipinna > Setipinna tenuifilis. The sequence continues at coordinate 5,102,828 of CM059280.1, read as the reverse complement.
GAGCGGCGCAGGGATTTAGTGGCATTGGCCTGAATGGGGTAAACAGTGTGAGGCCACAGTTTCAACAACACTAACCACACAGAGACTGAGCTGCTACAGCTGGTTTTGGGCGATACTGTGAGATTACATCTGACTTCATCATTTCAACTCCACCTAACATAATATTGCAGACTAATAGAATTGAATCTCGTCCCCTATACAGTACAACTGGTCAAGACACTCCTACAACTACAACTGTTCTGCTCTGTTGTGTAGCAGCGGAGTTCACATAACTGTTTGCAAATAAGCCGTCTTATATGTTTGATTAAGTTATTAGAGAAACAAGAGGTGAGCATTACTCTTCATGGCAAGAGCAATTACAGCTTTTCGAGACACAGACATTGAGGATATCTCTAATTATATGACGTCCTACCTCTCCTGCATCAAGTCACACACTGCACAAATAAAACACTCTGAACGAAAAGCAACTGGATTATTGTTTAACTTTTCTGGTCTTCCTTTTGCCACTTGTTCTTTCTTACTCTCTGTAAATATAAAGCCAAAAGGGCCTGATGTTTGGGGACAGAGTGGATGTGATGCATCTACTAGAGTAGCTAGTATTAGAGTAACTCGTACTGGAGTAACTCATACTACAGTAACTCATACTAGAGTAACTCATACTAGAGTAACCCATACTAAGTGCATCTACTGTGCATCTACTGAGGTCTGCTCTGCTCTTCAGAGGACTGCTGTGCTTGGCAGGCTGTGTCAGGTGCATTAGCGTGGGGGAGGGGAGAGGGTGGGGGAGAGGGACAGGGTGTGTGTAGTGTGGGAGGTGCATTAGCGTTGGGGAGAGGGAGAGGTTGGGGGGAGAGGGAGGGGGAGGGGGGTGTGTGTACTGTGGGATTGCAGCACATTGATTGACAGGTGGACACACAACAGAACAGCGCGAGGAGCAGTGAGAGGGAGGGAGGGACGGAGAGACGGAGGGGGGGGGGGGGTTGGGGGGAGGAAGTGGCGAGGGAGGTTCGGAGGGGTCAGTGGTGCCTTGTTGAGACTCGTGTTTGGCCAGGCTCTCCTTGTGCTCAAAGCCCAGGGCACACTTGTCCTGCTTGTCGGCCTCTACCCCGTACTTCCCTCCGAAACCTCGCTTATAGTCTGCAAGAGTCCGCAAACACACACACACAAACATACACACACACACAGACAAACACACAGACAAACAGCGACAGGACAGACAGACAGACAGACACACAAACACATATATACAAACAAAACATATGGACATGTACAACAAGGACATACAACAACTAAAAACAGTAGCGCAGTTGCTCTCCTGCAAGGTTATATTTGACTCAACGCCTTTCACTTCTGGTTTCTCTTCCACCAGACAGTAACTGTCTCTTCAACCCCCCAACCCAACCCAACCTCCATCTTCAATGGAGCCAGGAGGATATGACCTCTGCTTCTTCAGTTCAAACACCGTCAGTGTGACTGCTGATAAGGCCTTAAGTGACAATACAAAACTCCCACTCTGGATATATACTATAACACAGCACATAAAGCTGCCTATGGTGGCTATGGTTCCAAAATGAGGAAACAAACACACACACATCACACAAGAGGCAATCACATGGAATCCAATCTGTGTGTGTGTGTCTGTGTGTGTGGTTTAAGTAATGCATTTTGTCTCTCACACACACACACACACACACACACACACACACACACACACACACACACACACACACACACACACACACACACACACACACACACACACACACACACACACACACACACACACACACACACACACACACAGTGTCCAAATGTGACAATGGTGGGCTGACTGCTATATTTAGACGACCTCTCACACACGTAAGCACTTAATGAAAGAGAGAGAAGTCTGTCGCAACACTGCAAAGGGTTCTTCATTACTGGGCCTGCACACAATCAACATTTGCATGATGGACACCAAATAAAACACTGATGCAGAATAAAGCACAGAAAGACAGCGATAGAGAGGGAGGGAGGGAGAATGAAAAGAAACAAAAAAGGGAGAGATAGTCAAACACACTCTCTCTCTATTTGTCTATGTGCGAGTGTTTCAGCATTACCTTTCTGAGACTCGTGAAGCTGCAGTTTCTCCTGATGGTCCCATCCCACGGCCGACTTGTCCTGACGATCAGCCTGCACTCCAAACTTTCCACCAAAACCCTTCACATAGTCTGTGACACACACACACACACACAAACACACACGTACAAACACACTCACACACAAACACACACATTGTTCATTCTTAAGTGATATAGTGCTGAATCTGATTACCGAACTTTATTTCAAAACAAAAAAAGTGTTCATCAGTTTGCCAGAAGCTATGTAAAACTGATCATCCAACCCAATACACAGTCATTTCGCAGGAACAGTAGCCTCTTGCAAAAGAAAGTAAGAGTGAGGTACATTCCCAGGACCCGATATTGACACCACGCTCACTTCTCCTTTCAAAAGCAGAAACCTCTAGACTGCTGAGGGAAACTGAAGTGACCTGTGTGTAAAAAAAGTCTCCCAGATAACCGCCTGAACCTCCCAGTGCAGCGCTCGGCACAGCCTACATTCTCTACAAAGTCATCGTCCGTCCACAACTCTCCATTGAGAAAAAAAAAAGAAAAACTGAATGGGGGGGGGAGGAGGAGGAGGAGGAGGGAGGAGGTCATAAAAAGAAAAAAAAGAAGAAAAAAAAAAACAGAAAAAATTCTGCCATGTCTGCCAAGTGCATCAGCAGGGACTCTGCAGCTGGGGCCCATTCAGGCCTGTCCGCAGTACACCATCTCCCACGAGGACTACAAGCGGGGACAATGTCCGAGAGGGAGGAACTGCACGCCTCTGATAGTAGCCCTGCTGGAGCTGCTGGGGCTGGAGCTGGCAGCGTTGGCCCAGACAGCACGCTTGTGTTGTGTTGTGTTTGCTTTAGCTGAGGGATGGATGACGCAGAGGAAGGCTGTCCCCGTTATGCGAGAGCCTTTTCAAGGCTGTTTGTTTGTTTTTTTTTTGGTTTTCTGAGCCACTTCATCCAGTGTTCATTAATGGGCTGGTCAAAAGTGATGCTATGTGCAACTCCCATCAGCAGCACGGACCCTCTTTCTGCCCAAATGTCACAATGTCACCAAATGTGGTCGAGTATCAAATATATGAGAAAATATGGTGTTGCCTAACTACATGGAGCAAACCTTTACCTTCTTACAGACTTAGAATCTCATTACATGTGCTAGGCAACATTAACGTATTCCTTACAAGACATCAACAGTATAAATCTTTACTCTCATCACTACCAATAAAGTCCACTAGTCGACTGTCAAACATGCTGCACAGGCAACTACAAGAAAACAATATGGATATGAGAGCAAGCATGAACTGAGCAGTCGACTAGTGTGGACTTCACAAGAACCAACCAAGAGTAAACCTTCCCCGAGTGCGAATGCTAGCAGGACCACAAGTCAGTCTAAGTAACACAACATTTTCAGTTTTTTGCTACTGTTGCTACTGTCAGCACTCTGTGGCCTTAAACAACAAAGGCTCCTGGAGTTCACGTCAACCTGTGATGTGGTAATGCTGTCAAAAATTGTATGTAAGTTTGTGAAGAAAAAAAACAGACCTTTCTGTGACTCGTGCTTTTCGGTCTTCCCCTGGTACTCGAAGCCAACGGCGCTCTTATCCACCTTGTCTGTCTCCACGCCGAACTTCCCGCCAAAGCCTTTAGAGTAGTCTGTAGAGGGAAAGCATCCACACTGGCCATGTGAGACACACTAGACAATAGCACACAGGATTGCACTACACTGTAACCCTGAGTTGCCAGCAGAAATCCTTTAGGTTTTGTTTTTTATTACACAACAGGGGAATATGTCGCAGATATGTCTGCTGTTGGCCAATTTGTTTAACAGCTTGCTACCACTTGGTAGCCGATAAACCCAATGTATTATGACATTGTGAGCTAATACAAACACTTTCAGTGAAATGTTAGTGTACAATCTTTGGAGTATGTAAATGGCTGAAATAAATAGTATAAAATAGGCATGCTGGAAACAGGGATTAAAAACTACAGTAAGTATACTGTATACTAAGACTGGCAACAGGCTAACAGTGCTACAACTTCCAAAACAGAGAACTGAACTCAACACCTATGAATAGTTCACCCTTCAGTGTGTTCAGCTTTGCTGCCACTAGACCACGCGAGGCCCGATCAAATGACTACAGCGTAGCAACTAACACAAACAAAACAAAGGTATGACCTTTACACACACATGAAAAAGGTGCCATAGGGGCAGGGTAGGTCACAGAACAGACAGGCGCTCTACGTACCTTCGGTCTGTCTGGAACCTGGACACACATGTGCCCAGTGTGGCCTTCATTAATGATCATATGTGTGTGCGCATGTGTGTGTGTCTGTGTGTGTGTGTGTGCTTATATCCGTTTGGACTATTGTTTGTAATTCCTCTGCGAGGACAACTTGAGGAGATGAAGGGGGAGAAAAGCGACTCGAACAAACCTTTCTGGGACTCATGTTTGTCGGTTTTGCCCTGGTAATCAAAGCCCAGGGCACTCTGGTCCACGCGATCGGTCTGCACCCCGTAGCGCCCCCCAAACCCAGTGGAGTAGTCTAGGTGAGGTGACACAGCACAGCAGGGTCAAGCACGGCACAGCAGCGGGGCATGGAGAAGAGGTAGAGAGGGAGGGAGGGATGGAGGGAGAAAGGTAGAGAGGGAGAGAGGGAGGGAGGGAGGGAGGGAGAAAGGTAGAAAGGGAGAGAGGGAGGGAGGTAGGTAGATAGAGAGGGAGGGAGGTAGAGAGGGAGGGAGGGAGAGATGGATGGATGGATAAATGGACAGATGAAGAGAAAGGATGGTCTAAGCCAAAAGGAGACTTGGTAACGCAAAAAGCAGCACAGCTGATAAAGACTGCCTGTACTGAGGATTGTGTGTGTGTGTGTGTGTTGGGGTGTGTGTGTGTGTGTGTGTGTGTGTGTGTGTGGCTCCTGGATCACTGCACCCTGATGTTTGTGTAACATGAGAAGACATGCTTTGTGTTTCAAAGCAGAATATGTGATTGTACATCTTCCCTTTTTAAAAGACCATGACTCAAACACAATCTCAGACTACAACATTAACTGTCCGCATGACTAAGTGGTTTCTGAATGTTAGAAACGATTGCCACATTCCTCCTGAACTGTAAAAGCTCTTGGAGGGAAAATGAGGAACAAAATGTCATGCATGGTCCACATTTGTTATATTTATAATGTGTCAAAGTCCCTAGCTATCCTATTTTTAACCTACCCAGCTGGATTGAAACATACAGATGCTAATGTCTTGCAATCAAATACCAGTGACTTACATTGTTGTGTCATTTACTGATTTATTGCACTGGCATGAAGCAAGATGTCTCCTCTGTATGGAGGGCTTGCTCTTTGCGTTTTAAGACTAGAGGAATTCTGGGTACTAAGTGTGAGTTGAGAGCTAGCGTGTTTGTGTGTGAGCTACAGCTAAAGTGTGCGTGAAGCATGAAGCACATCTATGCGCCAGCAAAAAAGCAAAAAGAATCAACAGCACTTCCTAACATGTAAAACAGGATTCCTGATTACATGCCAACACCATATCCCCCAATGGACTTCCTGAAATGAAGGGATGCCCATAACTTCCCTGTAGAGATACAATCTCTGCGCTTCACTCAAGGAGATTTGCATGATTTTCTGGTCTATGCCGGGATGTTGTTGCACAACACTTCCTCTTGGCATGACTGCAAGTGCAATATAATTGTACTGAGATACTGAGATTGACCCCTTGCTCTAATCAGTAAATTTGTATTGTCCTTCATTCCTTAAAAAAAGTGAGTCATAATTACATTTGATCACAGTCAATACAACATTCATGGAAAAAGAAACAAAACTCCGAACACAGCAAAAGCTCTTTTTAAAATCCCTCCTCCTCCTTCGGGAGATTTTGAAAGGACTGCTGCTAATGATTAGCCTAATAGGACTATTCGACTACAGACACATTTTTCTACATGTAGACCCTATTAACACTCGCCAATCAAACAGCTTCTCTGTCTGCTCTGTAGAGCGCAGGCACATGTAGGTGAAACTGCATCCAGGATTTAAAGCCTTCCTGATCCAAGCGTGGTTGGACAGGCAATGTGGTTGCATCTCACCACTTTAGAAAATTTAAAGCAGAGTCACTTGAATTATTCTGATTGCCTCTTAATAGATACATTACAAGGAGATCCATTACTCCCGTCTCCACAGAGCGTAGATATTGAGGATTGCACATTTTGTCTGGACTGGATCCATCTAAGCAAATGTACATGCCAGGAACTCCTGGTGCCATCAGGGCAATGTTTTCAGTGGGCACTAAAGTCTAGTCATAGTAGATCTATTCTTTCATTCCCTTTATATTGATTTTTAGTACTCTCACACTGTAAGGGAGAGGTAAAGTAATAAATTAGATAATATGGCTACATTTAAGAGGATGTGAAGAGGATGTGTTGCTTAGCTCGGTATTAATTGGATAAGGAACCTTAAGTCATCAGTAGATGCCAAGTGTAAACAAACACACTAGACCTATCAGAATGCTACTTCACTCTGCTAACAGGATTAGAAGCAGATCTCTGTACCTTTCTGTGAGGCGTGCTTCTCTGTCTTCCCAGCATACTCGAAACCCACTGCAGACTGCAAAGAAAAGAAACAAAAAAAAGTAATTGCTCACATTGTCCATCTCAACAGTTGCATATTTTTCTGTGAAACATTTTTGTGGCAACAGACTTGCTTTGCAGCATTTTCGCATTTTGCTCAAATTCCCAGTGTGAATGTGTTTGCTGGGGCCATACCTGGTCAACGCGATCAGCCTGCACCCCAAACTTGCCACCGAAGCCTTTGGAGGTGTCTGTCTGAGAGCAGTGCTTGGACAGCTTGCTCTGGTAGTCGTGTCCCACAGCCGACTGGAGAGAGAGATGGAGAGATGCAGAGTGAGAGAGATGCAGAAAGAAAGAGAGAAAGAAAGAAAGAGAGAAAGAAAGAAAGAAAGAAAGAAAGAGGGGGAAATGAGGAATGCAAAGTGAGTGTACACTGATAGTCTCCATAAGCAAACAAATAAACAGTCAGCTTTAAATTCAAAGCCACACAGGACAATACAGAGGCTCATCAACTCTCACAATGGGCAACGGGGTACATAGGTGAAACGAGCATGTGTGTGTGTGTGTGTGTGTGTGTGTGTGTGTCTGCTAATCCCTTCCCTGCCGTGCTAGGTAAAGGTCTGTTCAGCTAGTGATCCGGGTCAGTACATTTTCAACACTTGCAAGCACACACACACACACACACAGTCACACACACATGTGGAAGGGGGGAAAAAAAGACACAAAGGCTTGTGTCAGCCCCACTACTGCCTCAGCCTGTTAACATGTCAACACATGGTGGGACTTTCAGTCCTACTGGAGCCCAAGCCATCTAACACACACACACACACACACACACACACACACACACACACACACACACACACACACCACACACACACACACCACACACACACACACCACACACACACACACCACACACACACACACCACACACACACACACCACACACACACACACACACACACACACCAGATGGAGGAGGACAAACTACAATGGCATCTCCATGTCTGATAAAGGCCATAGTCACTGCCAGGGCCACAGGGATATAATGGGTCACACACTCATCATTCACGTCTCTCTTTCACACTCACACCACTGACTCTGACTGGGCACAGCTCATGCCATCCTGTGTGGGTCAAAGTGTGGTGAATATTTACTCACAACAACACTTTAACCTTTTACAACAAAACCTGAATAAAACAATGGTCAAAACATTCACTGTTTTAAATTAGATATGTCATACTGTTTGGCTATGAATGTTGGGGAAGATATCCAAATAAGTGTCAACAACATCATCCTTTTGACCCTTAAACTTTGTGACATCCCTAAGACATAATATCCAGCTGTAAAACAGTCACATTATTCACCAGTGATATCAGATTTAAACACAAGTAGCCTGCTGTTCCTGATGTGGTTTCCTGTATCGATCCAATGCTGCTACGCAGGACTGTACAGGCCAGCAGTTTACATCTCAAGCATCCATTACAAGGCCTCTTGTTCTCCTCAGGACACCCACTGTCAACACGAGACTCCCACTGAGCAACTGCAGCCCAGGGGCTTGTCGGGACGATAATCTGTTCTGACAAACTCATTTACAGCCATTTAGCTTCTGTCCAGTGCACCATACCACTCAGGACCTGCTGCTGTGATGGTATGTCAAAATCCTAAGACACTTGTAACATACAAAGCTCTGGTCCTAACAGCTGGGCTAACAGCACATGCTGGTGTAGCGGGCTAACATCTAACAGAGCTCATACTGGTAGTGATTAGGGTAGATCTAGTGTGGACTAACCTTCAAGAACCAATCAACCAATCACTACTAACTGGATGTTTTTGCTATAAGCACCAACTAGGTCTTTAAGATCACAGCAGAAACATCTGTTGGTAAAACCTGCTGTCACAACAAAATGTGGTGAAGCAGCTTTCAGCTGCTATGCGGTTCAGCTTTGGAACCAGCTTTCAGAAGACTTCAAAAATGCTCCTACTGTTGGAAATCTAGACTTAAGACCAAACTGTTATCAGATGCTTTCTGCTAGTGATTTACCTTTAATTCATTTATTTACCTTATACCTTTAATTAATTTGTTATTTTACCTTATTTTCTTTTATGCTTACATATTTTTTTTTGCTTTTATTTTTGTTAAGCACATTGAACTGCCTTTGTGTATGAAAACGTGCTATAGAAATAAACTTGACTTGACTTTAGCTACAGTTCACTAAAATACAGCTTCTGGAGCCAGTTTGCCCATCACTTCACATTAGGGGCATATTACTGGAAGCGGGGCTCGCGGTTAAGGAGTTGGACCTGCAGCCAAAGGACCACAGGTTCAATTCCCCACATTGACACTGAGGTGGGTGGAGAGAGTGAATGACCAGCGCTGTCCTCCATCCTCCCCTGTGACTGAGGTACCCCCAGGTACACCACATGCTGCTCCCCAGGGTGCCCCTTGGCCTTCCCCCTTGCTCACACATGTGATGGGTTCAATGCAGAGACTGAATTTCATTGTGTGCACTGTGTGCTGTGTGATCACAATGACAAAATGGGAGTCACACTTGAACTTCACTTTTGAAATGACACACTTAACTCTGCTCGAGGCTGATAACAGTTTGCGTATGCAGCTGTAACAGGAAATGAACAGGATGTACACTGGCACAGCTTGGTCTCCCATCCAGTTAATGAACCTCCAACCAGTAGTGGTGTTGGTGCAATATAGTACACCTTAGCAATGTAGGCCTCCTTCTCAGGACACACTGAACTCACCCACTGCTTGTGTATGAGCTGACTAAGAGACAAAACGTGACCACAGAGGAGATGTTTAACCCACCCTGTCCATGCGGTCTTCCTGGATCCCAAATTTGCCCCCATAGCCATGGGAAGCTTTGGGCATGTCCTCCAGCTCCTTCGCCTTCAGGTTGGTGTGCTCTGAAGAGACGGTATTACGAAGGGCATGGATGCTGTGGAGGAAGGACGAGGGAGAATCACTCTGCTAGTCTGGGATGGGAAGGTAGCTATCGGCTGCCTCAAGGCTTTCACTGTCTAACAAGTGTTATACCTTAGTAGGCATCCGAGCAGAGCATTGTCGAAGAACTTTGTTTTAGACGACCTAGCTAAACAGCCACACAGAACTCTGTTGCCCGGATACACACAGCTGACTACATAATTCTACAGAACTTTAGACACTTAAGACAGTATTAAATAAACATCTATGCTGCCTTAAAAATGGGCAAAATGGGAGTTTTATGCATTTATTCGATTAGGACATGGCTTTATTATCTTGCTGCCAACGAGTGCTTCCTTAGAAGACAGCATTATGTGCACTTAGGATATAGCCTGTGTCTGAGGAGGCTGGTAGCATGGCTCATACAGGCATTACAGCTCTTTGTGCTGCCTACTCTGCACTGCTTTTATTGCCCATTACCTTAAACAGGGCTCTTAATCCTTTTCATCCAGGCTATGATATTATATTGTTAGGTGTATTACCCTGATGTTTTTATGTGAGCTTTTCCTCTGTTTGGCACCAAACACTACTACAACTATACACATGAGATACACATTTCTACTCATAAGCTTTGTCAAGATAAAGCTCAGGGAGATTTGCAGTGCTTGAAATGCTGAATGCTAAAGTGGACTCACTTGATATGTTCTTGATGTCCAGAACCTGCCACAGTCTTGGCACCCCAACGCTGCTCTTTCTCTGACACGTCGTTCTGTTACCAAGGACACCAAACACATGACAGATAAGTCAGACTTTTGTGCCACATAGAGGAAGGAAAGCGATGCTGTGCTTAGAGAATTAGAGAATGGCACAGCCCTAGTTAAAACAGTAGCAAACGCATGGCTTTTTAAAAAGTCGCTTTGGATAAAGTGACTATTGTAATTCATATTCGTATTGTAAGTCGTATTGGATAAAAGCGTCTGCCAAATGCAATGTAATGTAACGTAATAATGTGATGTAATGTAAAAAGCCACAAAAATTCAACCTTCATCTACAGTGCATGGCTTACCTCGAAGTCTGGGTCTGTTTCCCAGTCGTCTCCTCCATCATCCATTGCCACCTTCACAGACTGGCCAGCTGCTGCCTTCCACATCTGCAAATTAAATTAAATGTTCATACTTGAGGGCACCATTTCAACTGGTGACTCACGACAAACATCTTCGTTCCTGACACAAAGACGTTTTTTTGTCACTTGCATAGACATACTGGGTAGAGTAGGACATGCAGTGAAATTAGTGATTGTTTGTCTAAAACTGTGCATGGGGAGGGAGGAGTAAAGTGCATAAGATATAGTTTGAGGATTAATGGAAATATTGGCAACATGTCCCTTTCCCTATAAATGCTTTATGAACAAAACACGACTTCTAGGTGGTGTTGGGAGTTGGCCAATGGAGTGGTTTCCTGGGCACTGAGTGAAGTTACACGACCCTGACTCAGCTGAACTGGCACATCTGTGTTTAATAACGGACATACTGGAGGTGGGATGATCGGACGTGGCCTCATCCCAATGGCTCTGCTTCAAAAAGATGAAACGGCGTTGCCATAGCCTTAAACCTGTTATCACAGGCAACGACTGGCTATTTCAGCTATTTATGAAACGGCTACCAAGCTGATAAGCCTCACACATAGACACTGCGCCCAAAAGAAGGGGACCAACTTCGCTGCCGCACCACACCCAATAGGCTGCTTACCATTTTAAACGTTTCGGTTGCTGAATGAAAGAGGACTGGATAACTGTGTTAATGCATTCAAAATAGGATTTTCAGATGTGCCTGCGGTATGGCAGATGCTACGTTTCGACTCGTTCGCTTTAATGTTGGAATGTATGGATGACCAAAACATTCCAGACAGATACATTGTAGTCGGGAATGCACTATTGTTGCCCCGATTGACAGATACATAAAGATTGTCCGTTTCGCTGCCACAGGTGTAACAAAATAGCTAGCTATTACAACGCACCACTGATCTACAGACCTTAATCGTGAAAAGTAGGCCAATTCGTACGAGTCCAGGACACGCTTTTCTATTGAAATGGCATAGGATATGGCACAATACTGCATTTGTTTATTGAGGCGTAACTGCACTCCCAAACGCCACTCCTGAATAAACATATACACCGCCTTATTGGATACAAAAAAGATTTTCATATCAGATTATCCCATGTCTTAAGATACAGATCTACTGACTTAGCTATAGTTAAGCAACACTTAAGAGCTTTCTTTGTCTGAATCACCATCTGTGTTATTTAGCGACGAAATCTATAGCCATCAAAAGGACATCCAGTTTTTGGCGAATACTGGCCACAAGTGTGCTATGCCAGCCAATTATAAATGCAGAGAAGCATTCATTGCTCAGGTATTTCCTGTTCTAGTTTATCGCTCCTTGAGATTCTGTTAGCTAACGTCAATGATTTAGTGTAGGTAGTCGGAGCTTTTTTTCCATCTCGCATTTTGTCGCAGGATAACATCTGATGTTCCTTCGACAATAGAAAATAAAGGACTTAATATACATACCTTCACCGCTTGCACGTTTCTCTCTGAAATTCACTTAAATTTGTCTAAAAACGATTACTACAGTGCTAGCGTTGACAGCCTTGCCTAATGGAATATTCCTTGCGTCCACTCTTCCGGCTCTCCCACTCTCCCATTCCCTTCCTGCTTTGGGTCCGATAGCACCACCTGGACTTCAAAAAGAGGAAGTGACGATAAGTGGCAATTTATGTACAGTGACTTGTCTGTTCTTGTTGAACACAAGCTGTCATCAGAATCCTGACCCAAGCACAACCCACGTTTTATCTCTGCATTCTGAGTTTATTCTCAGAGTTTTTATATTATTACATAATTCAGCATTTATTAGCATTCATATTTTTTCTGAATTCTGTCTGGCAGTTGTTTGGTGCTTGTGTATGACTGTTCATGACTATTAAAAAGGAAATCACAGAATGCACATAACACACCTGTGTCTCTGTTATTGTACTTTATATAGCAGTTAACAAACACACCATGAAATAATTGCCTGTGCAAAAGGTCAGCTGGCTGTATATCACTGAATATAAAATTAACAACAAAGGTGGAGATTAACGGAATAACTGTCTGAAAAGTATTCAAAATAGTTAACTATATGCATACTTGTGAAACACTCATTAGTGTTTTATTTCTCCCTAAAAAAAAAAAAAAACAGATGTAGTGAGACAAAGTAGCACAGCCAGGGTTGTTTTTCAACACAAAGAAGTAGTCTTTTTATTGGCAGTGGAAAATAAGTTTCAGTATTTTATTGAAAGGAAGCAATTACTAACACTAATAAAAAAAAAAACAGCAGGAGATTGTTAAACCGTGATATGGCAGGCAATTTAAAAACAGGACATTAAACATGATTTAGAAGTGTGCATAAATCCTAAAGCGCAAATAACAGTGACAAACTACCACCATGTCAGCAGTTTCTGGGAGGATAATATAGGGGGGGTGTCTTCAGTTCCTTTATTATTTTCACATGAAGGTTCAGAGGGACCTGCTCACAATATTCATTTCCTTGTCGAATAAAGAAAATCACCCAGACTTTAAACATGATCCAAATAGCTATTTAACTAGGCCTACACAGTGATGAAGAACAACATAAATAAGGATGAAGAGTAAACAGGAAAAGAAATGCACACAAACGAGAGGAGAGAGAGCAGTAGGGCTTGATTAAAGGATGAGTCAAGGGGTCGAAAGTTGTTGGGACCATGCCGCCCTCTTGTGGGGAGGGGTAGAATGTGGTTAATGTGGAGGCCACAGTGGGGTTGGTCCTGCAAGAGAAGCATTCAGCAAAACACACACAGAGACAGACACAGACACAGACACACAAACACACATACACACACACACACACACACACACACACACACACACACACACACACACACACACACACACACACAGACACACACAGACACACCAGTAAGATGTGCACAATTGTACAGGTACGTTTTGCTTTTGAACATGTATTATTCGGCATACAATGGGCCAATGGACAACCTGGGTTTTCAGTGCAAACAACTCTGTCCAAAGGAAAGCTCAAACAAAAAAGAAAAATGGCTCCAAAAAAGTAGCCCTGAGTTTTATAAATGTGCCAAACTAACAGAAATGTCCAACTGGTTTTTAGATAAAAAAAGCTGGAAGTATGGTGACAGAGAAAGAGAAAGCAGGAGAAAGAGAATATAACAGATAAATAGAGAGAGAGAGCAAAAAAGAGTGGAAAAAAGAGAGCTAAAGAAAGAGAGAGCGAGAGAAGCAGAGAACAAAGATGTAAGTGGGGTAACAGAGAAAGAGAAAGCAGAAAAAAGAGTTTAAGAGATTGAGAGAGCAGGAAAGAGTGAAAGAGAGCGAAAGAAAGAAAGAGCAAGATTAGCAGAGAACAAAAATACCTTACTGCCAACAATTCTTCAGCCCCACGGTCAGCCATCCAAATGTAAGCTCAACTCAGAGTTGTTGTTTCCTTGTTACGTGGGTTGGATCATTCCTGCTGATACAGCACTCCTACAGCTACTCCAAAACTCACACTCAGCATTCAGTGACCACAACCAGGGCACTCTAGGGTTACCAGGCCATTACACATCACATTCCTTACATCACATTTACTGTACCTGACATTCTTATCCAGAGCGACTTGCAGTGAATTAGGTACATGGACAATGTGGGGTTAGATGCCTTGATGCCTTAGCCTGGTAAACCAGCCCCTTGTACTTCACTTCGTTTTGTACAGAGGATCTGGAACTGCTGTATTGAGAAGCTCTGTTCTTCCTGGAGGTGTGGACTCTGCTGAAGTTAAAAACGACTGGATCTGCCTCTACCCAAATATGAACGCCCAATCGGGACATATGAAATGCGCAATGCACAATCAAGGTCATTGCTCATGAACACTCCCTCTGTTTGCTGATTGGCCCGGTAAGAATTCTACCGGAGAGAGAGAGCCTCTCGATACAGCAGTTCCAGACCCTCTGTACAAAACGAGGTAAAGTACGAGGGGCTGGTTTACCAGGCTATTGATGCCTTGCACCTTGGATGCGCCATGGATGAGGGTGCAGGAGACCGCACTTTATTCACTCTCTCGCCCACATTTTTTTCATACTGGTGCAGGAATTAAACCAGCGACCAGCCCATCCCAAGAACAGCTCCCACAGCTGCTCCACACACACGCCCACTCAGACTGGGCACAACATGCAAGTATCCACTATCAAGCCACACACTGTTGTAGTGTAAGTACTGGATTCTTTAGATGAGTGAAATAGCTAGGGTAGTAATAAAGGAGGTAGTTGTTATGTTAGCAATTGAGTATAATAGCAGTTGAGTATAATAGTAAGTCTTAATAGTACTTCATAATTTTGCTACCTGGCATGCCATTATAAATCAACCCTATAAATATTGTGTAATAATGTAAATGAGTAAGAACTTCAGAGAGGAATGGTCCATACCTGTTGGCCTCAATCTACCTGATGACCCCCTGCATTACATTACATTACATTACATTGCATTTGGCAGACGCTTTTATCCAAAGCGACTTACAAAAAGGAGGAGGACACAGAGTAGAGACACAACAAACATATGTACTTCTGCATAGGGATAGAGAGAGAGAGAGAGAGAGTTGGATTAGTGTTTGTTAGTGATGTTAGTTTTGTTAGGAAGGGAAGCAATCCCTGCATGTACTGATAGTGGGCTGGCAGCACGTGCAGCTCTAAGGCACCAGCTTAATGCTTAAGGTTTGAGGCAGAAGTTGCTTAATACAAGAATACAAGGATGGTTTATTGTCACGTGCATAGACATACTGGGTAGAGTAGGACATGCAGTGAAATTGGTAAACAGGGTTAATAAAAGGTAAAAAAGTAAATAAATGTACAGTTTAGACGGAGCAACCAGAAAGGTGTCCGAACACAGCAGTGCCATGGCAATAAGCAATGTTGCTTAATAATTGTATAGGTATGTTTTCTTGCTACTCTTGCTTTTTTGTTTGTGTTGTCATGCAACAAACATGAGATGAATGACCATTTGCCATTAGAGTCTTTTATTTAAATAACTGAAATGTATACAAAGCACACAAAAAAATGTAATGTGATCTGGCACAGAGCATCGATTGGATTGCACACAAGATTGCAAAAAATGGACATTTGCTGCCATCTTGCTGCCTTTTAAAAATGGTGCGTTATTCCACAAGCTAAAGAGCTTACAGAAATGAATGACTGAAATGATTTGCTGGCTCCTTGAGGAAATGTAATTCCCTTTACTAATACCAAGCGCTCATTAGATTTTAAAAAACAAAAAAACAAATAGGTATTGATATGAGGTATTAAGTTATAAAAAATAGAAATGTACATTACTAAAACATACTTTGCATATTACCAAACACAGTGAGACAGTCCTTCAAGCTTCAAGCCATGTTTACTGGCTGTTGCACCCCAGTCAAGGTGTTTCAGTCTCACATTTAGAATGACAACTGTCCTGGGCTGTTGATGTAACCATGGAAGTCTGTGGAGATGTGCAGTACAGAGCAAACCTGAGGAGGACCAAACAGACCATGGTTAAGCTACACCCATAATCACCCAATGGTCACATCACATCAATAAGTGATGTCACACTATTATGATGTTCAATGTAATTCAACCCATGAGCAGTGCATAACATGTCAGCCAGTATGCTCCAATGCACTCCCAATGACAGTTTAGTGTGTTAACCCCTCCATCCAGAATGTGTTATCTTTAAAGCCAGGGTAAAACAAAAACTTGGTTAAATTGAATTTGGTATGGCAATATATCAGAAATTATGCTCAAATTCATGTGTAGGGACCCGTATGATACAACAATCAAAGTGCCATGCTATGTTAAGCCATCTTAGTGTTTTATGAATGTGTCTCTCCTTGAAAAAATCCAGCTAAAGCTATATTATTGCCTCTGTATTGTCTACTGTCTATTTTTTGTAATCTTATAGTCAAGTCTTTATGTGTCAAATGAAGTCACTATGTCACGTCTTTACTAGTACGCATCCTTATTAATACATTCTTACTGATATTTCTTTGTGATCTGTATATTGGATAATGGGAAATAAGTTTTGTTTTGTTTTGTTTTTTTTCAAATGGCCGTGTTCACACCTGTCTAAATTTAGCCCGAATCTTCTCCACATCTTCCTCAAAACTTTGGCACTGTGGATCCTTAATTGGAAATGTCTGGATCATTACACTCAGTGCTTCCAGTAGCTTCAGAGGTTTCCTGTTAATAAGAGTGAGAAAATGTAAACAAATGCACTAGGGAATAAAGAGTGCAAACATATTTTCAAATATTTTATGACGCTTTTACCTTGCTTTGGCATCAAGATTTGTTTGAAGAAGAAAGTTCCA
Source organism: Setipinna tenuifilis (assembly GCA_030347295.1). Lineage (NCBI taxonomy): Eukaryota > Metazoa > Chordata > Actinopteri > Clupeiformes > Engraulidae > Setipinna > Setipinna tenuifilis. The sequence goes on along the minus strand of CM059280.1, from coordinate 5,085,805 downwards.
TGTCATTACAAAACCACTGTAGAAAGAGAGCTGTAAGACAAAAACAATGTGTTATAACAGTATGCTGATTTTGCAGTCAATGCGCCACTCCAATGACATACAACTAAAAGTCAATTGAATGACACACTTCTATTGACTGTCGATTTAAGGAGCTACCATATGATTGAAACTAACACAGGAAAAATACATATGCATGCAATAAATGTTTGCTCTAGTTTGCTCTAGTTATTATGGGGGCTGCTAGTGTTAGCAGCCATTTTGTATCAATTCCAGGGACCCCGGAACACAGAAGAACTGCTGCTACAAAAAATAAGTCCAGTTGCTTACAACTTAGCTCATCTGACTACACGTTGGACCTTTAAGCAGGTTAGGTGAACTCATATTAATGTTAAACGGCAAAATTAGTCAACGACTAGTGAGCAGTCCATGAGATGATGACTAGTCGACTACTGAAATAGTTGTTAGTTGCAGCCCTAGTATTATCCATCACCCAACATGTAATGTTATCACATGTAATAACATTACATGTAATAATGCAATAATAATAAAACATGTATTGTCTCAACCACTGTTACCACTGAACAGTGGGGGGTCAGAAGCTAGCAGTCATCAAAGAAAGCAGAACAGAACACCCTAATTGGACAGATGTATTTTGGTATGGGTAGCTGTGGCCTAATAGTTGGTCGTGGGATTGGAGGGCTGTGAGTTTAATTCCCACCTCAGTGGGAAAAAAATGTGGGTAGGGGAGTAAATAAACAATGTAATGTAATGTATTTCTAAAACTTCACACATCTCCAGAGTACCAATAAGAACTGGTCAGATAACGCCAGTGGTAAATCCACAGTGAATGTCATGACAAACTGTTTTAAATGGAGTAGTAACACAAAACTTGCCTCGGCTGACAGTTTGGCCCCATGAATCTTGCCATGGTTGTGACCATCATGCCATCCTTGTCGCTTGCCCTCTTCAAAACCTTCCTGATAGCCTTCAACATGATGCCTATGAGAAGAAAATATGTATCAAACAATGCCTTAAACTAAGTATGGACATCACAAAGTGAAAAGGTACATTGCTTTTTTTTAAAATCCAAACAAAGCATACACTGAAATGGTTATATATCATATAGGTTTTGTCTGTTTTTTTTTTCTTGTCTTTTTCTTGTGTACAGATGTGTTCATGGTTCCCAGACGACCACTAAAACATCCACTGGCATGGTAAGGAATATAAAGCTTTTGGCCCTGAAAATGGGTTTTTCATAAAATAACTCACAAACAATAGACAATAAACAACAGACACAGCCCACCTTTTGCCCCCGCCCCCACACACTCACGGATTATCATCAGTAATCTAAGAAAATCTAGGAAAAATGCTATTATATCTAAAAATTACTAAGAGTGTGGCTCGGTTAAAAGTAAATCACGTCATCAGTCACATGACCAACCAGATTGCTTTGCGGCAGTCCTACTACTGTCTGTGCGGCAGTCACGAACTGTGGATGGTGTGAACATTTTGCTGTCTATGATGCAGACAGACTCAAACAGACGGGTTTATAACTCTAATGAGGCTATTATTACAAAGAGCTCCTTCGACGCCACCAAGACAGCCTAATACCTATCAGTGCACAGCCAAAGGACCTACGAATCGATGATGCCAGTCATTTAAAAGGGAGGAAAGGTTGCTTAGGGTGCTCGTTATTGGTTAAAGCATCTTGCTTGATATTGCCGTATGCTGTTGACGCTGTAGGCTGCAATAAATTGCCATCATAGAGCCCTGCGTTCACTGGTTATTTGAAAGTAATGCATACTGTACCAGACAACCGGCTATGTTTTCAGGTTTTGGTTGCCAAAAACGGATGTATCACTCTCATCAGCAGGTGAGAGCATAGGGTGAGAACCATAATCTTACGCAAATGACCAAATCAGGCTAGCAGATTACGTATACACATGAAAGGTACAAAGTCTGAAGTATTTAAAATACCAAAAACAGTAAAATTAGGGTCCTACCGATCGTCAGCCAATAGAATGCTATCAAATAAATCGTCTTCAGCACAAGCCATACGTTTTTCTGAAAGTTATCCGGGTAGCATGCATTGAGGAGTAGCCAGTGAAATTTTCAACGTGGACGCGTTTTTTTTACTTTTTCAAAATAAAAGTACATGCACGTATGTAGTCTAAACCGCCTTCAGAAAGTGTAACCAAGTTTTGCTTCATACGTTAAGGGTTAATTCAATTAAAAATGTAATTTGTTTTAAATACTGTTTTTATTTTATCATTATTATTTTATTTATTTTACTTTTGTTTTATTCTATTTATGCATTTGTAATATGAAACGTGATAATTGAACTTGAGATAGAGGATGCGTCCTGTTCTTATAAGTTCATTTAATGATCATCTAGTATAGAGAAGATAGTCATAGTAGAGATGATCTAGGTTTATTTTTATTTATTTATTTTTTTGCATCCATCATCAGCAGATCTAGTGCTACCATTTTGCACAGGTGTATTGTTAGGTTGGCTTCAAAAGTGAATATCTCTCAAAACATTTGGAGGTGAATGACATGTAAAACCCCTTTTGGCACTTGATGTAAATCAACATTGACTCATTTTATAAATTGTTTCTAAAAATTGACCATTTCTTCCCAGTTCTTGCCCAATGGAACAGATAACTTCCCACTTCCCTACACAGTCTCACATTTACATACAGTGTGCTCCCTCCAGCGAGTCATTATTTCCCCGAAACCGGTCACCTTGGTAGGCAAATGTAACCCTTTAAATTGACACCTGGGTTGCGTGTGGCTCCCGTGCCAGGACGATTATTTAACCAGTTCCTCTTTGCTACATGATGATGGAGGACACATTAAACACCTTAATGTGCCCATACAAAACCCATAAACATGTAAAAGTTAGTTTAGAACAGGATCTAAACTTGTAACTTTCCGAAAATTGGCAGAATTGAAATATAAATGTCAGAAAACACACAGCAACATTTATTCAGGCGTATTTTTTTAAGTAGCTGTTGTGGACATGCTTCGTCATAAACCCGTTATCACTGGAAAGAGAACACTGTGAGCTTTAGTTTACATGGATTTTCATTGTGGTAGCTTAAATGATTGAGTAAATACTCATTTTAAAAGTAGTCCAGTTTTTTATGGCCCATATATGTTACCCTAGCCTAATGCATCAGCCTATTTTTACATTAGGCTTGTTTGAAATCATCTGGCTGGCGACTGGCTTCAAGCAATGCACTCTGGACTTGAAATAATGACCTTTTTGGACCAAACGTCACTGTACCACCCACCCATGTGCTATGCTGAGATTGTCCAAAAATGATACCAGTTCAAGTCCAGAATGCATTATCTTGGATGATATGTGTGAAATTTCAATGTTGTAATGTCATACTGAAGAAATATGGACAGCTAATGTGAATGGTAAAAACTCAGTTGCTCACAAACAAATAAAAAAAATGTTATTTATTTTGTGCAAAAGGTACAGACTGATTTTGGTGACAGGTTGTTGGTCTTTAAACACAGCAGTCAGATTGCACATCTACATTTCTGTGAACAGCACATTTAAATAATGTCATTAAACTATGTACAATAGCAATATATTTAAAAATAAAATACATCTTAAAGCATCATACATGTTTACACACCAAATGATTACACATTTTTACACAATGTTTAGATAAAGGTATGTAAATATTTAGGACAAACTGTGAGTTAACAGACGAGATGACAAACCTCTCATGTCATCTCAAAATTCTGGGAATTTTCCCTGTGAAACACAATAAAAAACTGAATATACATTAAAATAGAAAAATACAATAGCAATCTTGTGAAAAGGTCTCTCTCTCACCAAAAACCAACACACTGGAGTTTACTTGGTTCCCCTGAGGGCTTGTTTCTCAGTCTGCAGTATGTATTTAAATTCTCCTAACTGGAGTGTTCTCAGTCCAACCCTGCCTGGATCAGGACACTCGTCTCTGTCCATTGTGTCTCTGTCATTTAGAATGCTACAACATTCTATATCCGTAGTCTCTGTCCATTGTTCCTCTGTCATTTAGAATGCTAAAACATTCTATAAATGCCCAGTCTCTGTCCATTGAGTTCATTTAGAATGCTGAAACACTCTATAAATGCTGAGTGCTCATCTTTTGTTGAAACTGGGGCTTTGTATGTAGATCTGGGAAACCTTTCCGAAAGGGTCCATGCTGTCTACTTGCAGGTTAAATTGTGAGCTTTCATGGTGCTCAGAGACAGACCCCGAGTCAGTGTGGGTGCTTTGCGAGTCCGTTACAGTGTTGCTCATGGGCAGGAACTGGGTACCCTTCTCAGGACCTTGGGCTTGGCCGCTGGTCCCAGCAGAGAGGCTTAACAAGGTGCCATGCTGTTTGGACATGTAGACATTGTATCCATCTGGAAGGATCCGCTCCACGAATGTGCAGTCATCCCTCACGTATCTGTGCTGAGAGATGGGGGTGCAGAGAGAAAGATAAGCCCGAGTGCGGTGATGAAAGACTTTACATGAAGTACGTGTGACAAGCCCCTATGACGTCATTCAATGACCGCCCTGCTTTAAGTTCTTCGACAGATGTTTGCATTAGATATACAGAGGCCAAGGTTGTTTATGCGTTTTTCAAATAAACTTTAACAGTGCAAACATACCACAACTGCCACAATGGGACAAAGGTTGCATTTAAAACAAAAACTATTTATTTTAAAATATTTCTAAATCAGCATTTGGACATTTGTGAAAGAACTGTCAAGGTAACCAAAGTGCCCAAGTGGGGCGTATAGAGTGTCCCTCTATAACCGATAATCTTGTCAAAATGGTTGACCAGTTGATCTAATGGTCATTCTTTCTTGACTTTAAGGCATAAGGACTGTTAATCACACTTTGTGGCCGTAGTGGAATTTATAGACTTACAGACCTACAGCTTTACAAGCGGTCATGACACATCAGTGACACTTAAAGCACTTCACCTGATCTCACTGATTAGAAAAGCCACTCTCATGAAACACTTACCGATCCATACAATCTTCCCTCCTTTTCCAAGCACAAGAACTGAGAACTTGCAACCCCTTTAATGGCCACACAGCCATTATCAACTGGACGTATTTCCATTAAACCTGAGACAAAAAAAAAAGATTGACTGTTAGGTTACATTTTCCATTACTGCTACACATGCACACAACACACAGGTATGTACTGTTAGTCATACATTGTGCAGACATAGGATTGTGTCATCAGAGTAAATGTAAGCAATTACAAAACAGGATGGACACAAGATAAGCTAATATTAGACCAGCCTTTGCATAAACAAAATCAAACAGTGTGTCATGACTTAGGCAAGCCTCTACTGTGCTGTAAATGGCCCAGCAGGTTGTTTTAGTTGTAACGCTGATGGTAAAGCAGGCTGATGCACTGTAACAAACATCCTGCAGAAAGCCCACCTAAGATGAAGTGTGTGTATACACATATAGGCTACAGTGTATAACTCACTTAATGCGCTTTGTTCAGGAGATCCATCCACTCTTCCATCCTTTCTGATTTGAAGATGAAGTCCGTTTCTGGCAGCATATAGATGCTTCTGCCTAACAGACTGTGTCCAGTCGTTGTCCAGAGTCGGACCCGAGCCAGGCAGAGGCAGAGAGGCTACCCTCAGCACAAGGAAGGTGCTAATGAAACACACAATTAAGGACATTATCAAAACCAGGGATCCCCTGAAATGTAGATAAAGTAAGTACACACACACTGGAGACAACTGCCTCAACCGCAAGGTAACACGCTTTTGTCTGAGTGAGCGTGTCCTTTGCCTTTTATCTGCAAACCTTATCAGCCCAATCAATAACCATTTACCTCTTTGCCAGTTCTCAGAAACACATCACAACATAGCCCGCAGTACTCAATTGGCGGGAAGCGCACCAATGGCAGTGAAGGGGGCAAAAAAAAAAAAAGGAAAAAGATACTCAAAAAGTCTTTTGCTACATTTGGGTTATCATTAATTTATAATTCTTTCTGTGTTTTTTGCCTGGCACCGTGGATTTAAATTGGTCTTGTTCGCTATCATTTTAATACAAAGCAAATCTTATAACTTACATATCCTTTTATATCATTTGGAAAGCATTTAGAAGGTTTTTAAAAGACCAACAGATCACAACCTAGTCTTGGCTCAAGGTTTTTTAATTGAAATATAAATATTACCAGCTCATTTACCCCTTTCACTAGACTATATTTTATGTGTAGTTAAGCTTAAGTTTAGCAGCATGTAGACTATGGGCACCAAAAGAACAGGCTACTGAAAATCACACATGCCAGCAGCCAGCCAGGGCTGTCCTTTAGCCAATAAAAAATTACATCTTAAAAAAATGACTCACTTAAATTTGACACTGAAAAAAAAACTGCAGGTTGGACAATTATTTATTACAGTGGTCACAATTTGTAGTGGGTATTTATTTATAATGCTTGGACAAGCCGTTTCATTCTGCCTGCTGCTTTTTGTGAATTACTGCAGCGGAACACTGTAGTTAAACAGTAATATAGAGTAAACAACTCCATTCATGAAAATCCTGGTGTCTGCATGAAACTTTACTTTGGAACAGAAGCTAATCCACTTGGACTATCTGCACACTTACCACTCTACTATGATGTTGTCTGTTGATGTCTACTACAAAAATATGTAACATTAATTCACGTTTACTAACTAACCACCTGCACTGTGTCCATTAGCAACACTAGCCAAAAATATATGTTCAAGTCAGTCAGTCAGAAAACACAATTCCATTCAGTTCAAGGATAGGACTAGATGTTACAATCCCTTAATACCATATTGTTCATTATACTGATGGGAGAAGAGGGTCTCCAATCCATGGGTTGCAGGAGAGGCTCTTTAGCTGAGTGCAGGGGGTTACAGGCTTCATAAAGGGCGTCAGATGGGCACCCTCCTTCATCAGTGTTTCAATGACTAACCCCTGACACCTTGAGTATAGTCCTTTTTGTCTCTAAGGTGCTTGCCAGCAATCTCAAAAAAACCTGGTTGTGCCGCCAGGTGTAACGGCACCTACAGTGCCCCCCTCTGCACTGGATCCCCTGCTTACTCTGCTGCTTCTGTTGCTGCCTTGTGGCCCAGACACTGCCTTTCCTCTTCATCCAGTCCCAGTAACTGGGCTGCTCTGCAGCACTAGAAAGGGAGTTGATGGCCTGCCGCTGAGCTTGACCTCGGATACCCAGCTCTTTTAGCAGCCTGGTTGCCGACCTGCCCACAAACCCTCTGCAGTCAACCTTGACTGGGTAGACTTTTGTCTTTCATCAATGTTTGAGATTGGGTCTGAAGTTTGTTGCGGCGGTTTTGGCAGAGACTTTGGTCCTGGTTCACTTCCAGCCTTCAGTTCCGTTCCTCACCCAGATGTCCAGGATGTGAGTTGGGTACATGGGGTCTGCTTGGTGTTTTGCCAGCACTGATGAAGGTTAATGAGGGTGTGGTCTTGGATAGTGGAGTAGTGAGGGCATTAATGGCGATCCTTTTTGTCTCTCAGGTGCTTGCCAGACATCTCAAAACCTGGTTGTGCCACCAGGTGATAAACTTGTCTTACACCCAACCAGTATATGTCTCAGGCTTTACTTTCCCGTACAGTGCTGTGTTGGTAATCCATCTGGGGATGGCAATTAACCATTAAATTAGCCTATATTGTTGTTACTATTCTATGTGCCATTAATATAGAACAGTTATTTAAACATTAAAACTCTTACAGAGTTTCTTCTGTGAGGATTGGTCTGGGGGTGCAATAGTAAATATATATTTATTTTTTAATTGAGTTCAATAATAATAATAAGTGTGGAATAGAAGCTTGGCTTCGCAATACCAAAAATACTGTGAACCAAGACCTGCTGGGCCAAGAGTACTGTGAGTACTGTGTACACAGGAGTACTGTATGTGAATTACATGCTTCACATAAAGGGACCAAGCGTGAACACAACCTCATAAATGTGTATGTGTAGTCTAAATGCTGTGCTAGACTTTATGTTGCAGCAACAGAATGAATGTAAAAGGGTACTCTAAATTTGTATTTGTACAAAACTTTGTCATCTATTTCCCAACCAGCAGAGGAGGAGTCAACATGTGCAGAGAGAAAGAATCTGTCAAAATGTTCTGGCACACGGTCTCAGAATTTGGTGAAGTGACATTGATCTCTGTAACGCTGCAGTCCCATGCCATGCCAATGTTAAATCAGCTGTGACAACAATAAGTAAGTTTGCAAATGATGACGTAATTAAATCACAGTCTTACTTCTCAACACCTGCCTTTTAAGCACTTTGACCCCCCCCACAAGCACACACACACACACACACACACACTTATGAACAGGTTAGACTGCTTAACAGAATTCTAATTTCACTGCATGTCTTACCTTCTGTTGTTCTTTGTAGCCTATGTGACAATAAATTTCCATGAATCCTTGAAGTGTAAGGTTTTGTTTTTTGTTCTTTATTTAAAACAGTTAATTGATATCCAGTGACTGTTGAATTACTGTTGGTAGAACCCAGCCCTTCGCTCTAACGATAACATTTTGTAAGACTGTAAGACGTGTGTAAAATATGTGCTAAAATATACAGATTTGATCAATGTTGGCAATGCCTAAATGACCTGAAATCGCACTGAGAAACAACATGCTGCCTGGCACTGTACCTTGCACGTGAATTTTTATCTATTGAGTATCTGGGTATCAACTCACCTGTGTTGTCCATAGACTATCTGTAGTTGCAGTAGTGTACACATATTGGCCTGTCTCCAACAGGTCCAGCTGTGCAAATGCCCTGAAGTTATTGTCTGACTGACATGGGACAACAAGTATTTCTTGTTTTTTTTTAAGGTTCTCACTTGCCTGTTAACATTTGTATTCAACAGAACTGGACTTTCTAATCACCATCAATTGTGTTGTGTTTTCTAAGATACTTTCTAGTTGAATAAAATACTTGACATTGCTCAAATCAGGATCGATGATTTATTACATAAATCAGATTACAAATCAATTTGGTTGTTTTGATTATAAGTAAAATTAAATAAAATTAATGACTAACAAAGCAAAGTCCTGAGACTACACGTCTATTTCTACTCTCTCTCTTACGTTACTCTTCTGCCTCTCCCACGAGGTTAAGGCAGCCAAAACTCTCTGGAAGATGTTCTCTCTCTGCTGGTTCGATCCGCCTTGCTCGGACAAGACACCGAGAGATAGATATGCTCAAATGTTGAATCGTAAATCTGTCTTTAGACAGTTGAATATAACCGGAACAGCCACTATTTCAGGAAAGAACGTCCATATAAGCACCTACTTAAGGGACACTTCTCCATCTCCAGCTAGGGTTGAGAATAATATATAGATAGACCAGACAGGGTGCTTCTCTTACTGGCCTTACACCTGTGTGACCTTACATAGCATTCCATGTACTGGTCAGAGCGACCGCTAAGTTTAGTCTTTACCAAGCAACCTAAACAGCAACCTATGCTTGCTGAGCAGACAACTTACAACAGTGAACTGGTGGTATTTTGGCAGCCTAAAAGAACTCCTAAAAATCATATCTCATTCTACAATGTTGGTGCGCTTAATAGGCTATTTATTCTCCCCACTACACGTAGGCTATCAGTAAGCCAAGAATCAGCAAGCCCAGCCACCCTGACCACAATTTACGTGTGCTGCTACACGCTCACACGGTCATGAACATTGACGACAGAGAAACAGATAGCTATGACAACATACACACACACCTAAAATTCAAATACACATTTAGAGGAGCTTTGTTAAGCCACAGCATCGCATACATCACTTAGCCTAAAGGAACTTCATTGTATGACTGACTTTCTCAAGCCTGAGTTTTATTGAAATAGGTTAAATGACAACCTGTGATGACGATGTACAGGTCCAAAGTTTGTTGCAAAGTTGTCGGCTAGCATTTCCCGTCCCATGTTGATGATATATGACAGCAGCAAGATTGGCAGTAATAAAGAAAATCCGTCCTGATGACGGTCGATGAATGGGACGGCAAGTGGAGTTTCCAGTTCCGAGTTGTCCTGAAAGCAGGAAACCTTAACAGAGACACATTTCCGCTCTGTTTCCTTGTTTGAGGAGCCGATCTTAACATTGAATATTGTCTATTAGCCTACTTTGGACTACTTTGAACACATTCAAAACGATCGCCATGCTTTAGTCTATAGTTGTCGTATAACTCGGTTGGCCAGTTTGTAACTTCCTGTACATTACGCTTGTAGTCACTGAAGTTTAGGGGAAAACATAACTTGAGAAGTGTGACGATATTCGCACAACTACCTCGTTCGGGCCGAAGTGATGGCTCATTCAAGGAAAAGGGTGAAAAATGATGAGATGCAAGAAGCAACCGATGGTGAAGGTAATATACTATTCATGACATTGGCCTTCTTGAACAACAACAATTGAAAAATGAAGTAAAGCGCAACTGTTGAAATGCAACGACTGTGTTTTTCAGAAGGCAGGTAAGCTAAACTACGCCAAAGACGGAATGTTCAAACTTGCCTACCACGCCTTGGTTCATCCAGTTGTAAGGGGTTTTTTTTGGGCTGTCGGTTAACTTAAGACATTTGAACACATAGTCGTAGGCTATATGGAAGGGTCTGTAGCCTACCCGTTTAGGCTATCGGTAGAGGTTTAACATCACTTCTTGACCAAAGCTGCGGCGACCCATCGAAGAATCCTTTCCCAAAATAGACATCATACCAATCATACACAGCTGTGTCCGTATGACGGAAGTCTGATGTTAAGAGCTTCGGTAAAGTTGGCTGGGGGTAGGCTACTTTCGGGTTGATCTCCCTTTTGTGATTCACTAACCCATTGGCTATACATATTCGACCCTAGGAAGCAACCCCATCCCATAATCATAATAATAATCATAATAATGTCCTTAAAGGCTCCCTTGTCAATTCTGGGTCCTAAACTCCCCTAGCTACATTCTACCATTGGCTGCCCAAGGCAAGGTTAAGTTTGTACAACAACAACCATAGCCTATATGGCCCAGCTCTTTCTGTGAGCTCAGGTGTTTGAGCAGTGTGACAATGTTTGTAATGAATATTAATTTATTTACCTATCCGACTCCTCCCACACACACACCTGTAAATCCGTACATAAAATAGTCTACATACTGTTCAGGAGATATTGCGTTTGAACGTCTTTCGTATGTCTATTCCAAAAGCTGTGTAAGTGTGCATTTTGGATGCCTATGTGGTATAGCCTCCCTATCCAAGTCCATCTGTACTTGTCCACCACCAGATTGTTTTGCATGTATCCATGTATCCAAGCCATGTGTTATAGTGCCCCCCTGTGTCTGAAAAGGTGAACTTAAATGAGCACCTATCCCTTGGTCTTCTTGATTTTTAATAATAATAATAATAATAATAATAAAAATAACTTTACAGAGACAAGACAAACATAATGAAAAAAACTAACATAAAAGCCCAGTCTAAACAGGTGAGGTTGATTTTACACATATACAACAGCAGCGACACAGCTAGTCATACGGCCTGATGCCTTTTGTGCCTATGGTTACTTATCCCACACAGGTTTTGAGAATCAAATAAAAAGTATACAGCCTACAGCCTTATTAAAACGGTGTGCTGTTTTCCTCCATGTACTGCTGAGGTCAGAGAATTGCAACCAAATAAAAGCCACTCAAGCTTAATTTTTTTACCATTAGACGACTGAAGGGGGAATTTAACAAACCATCAGTGGACATGGCTTTATATGATAAGATCAAGGAAAAGTCATACACATTTTGATTTTTAGTCAATGTCTACAATAAGATAACATTTTTAATGAACTACTAGTAAGATGCAGCTGAATGTGCTTGAATGAGCTTGGCTGATTCAGGAGCTCATGCAGTGTTTTGGTGTAAAATAAAGCTGTGTCTATGGAGCTATGTCTGTTTTGGGTGACCATATCAACATGGCAGTGCAACAGGGCAGACTCCTCAGGGGTGGTCTGCTCCTATGTAGATATAAAGGACTCATTCTAAGCTTGTAAAAAAAACGACTTGTTATTGGAGGTGCTGTTATGGCAACAAACACAGTTATAAGTGTTCTGTTTTAGCTAAGAAATCCCCTAAAATTGAATACTAGACTTAATATAATTGATTATATGGACAGAAGAAGGCTTTTAACACAAGACTATTTAATAACTCTTTCCTTTCCCTAGATGTCACAGATGATCGAATAATTGAACAAGGAGCAGTGGTATTAAGAAGGTAAGCAACTTTTCCCTCAGTATGTATGTGTCTATATTGATTCTCGGTGTCTTTTTTTGTTCTAATTGTGTCATAACTGGTTTTACTTGCAGTTTTGTGGTCGAAAGACTTCAAACAGAAAATCCTGAGGTCCATGTGAGCCATGAGATCCTTGGCGGGAATCCATCTGAGGGGGATGATCCCCAAATTAAAGAGGTGGTTGGGCAGCTGCTGAGAATAGCCGATGATCTTAATCGCAACGCTGAACTTCAACAGTATGTCTGTTTTATATTTTCCTGTTTCTGGTGTTTTATTTAAAATAAACTTTGCTCACAATGGTAGTGATGAGAGCACAAAGAAAACTTGACAATATCGCTATTTTTAAACCTTTAATAGTTAAAAGTAGCGTCACACTTCCTTGGTGGTATAACAAGGGCCCTGGCATTCAAAAACGAGGCATTGACAACTGTAGATGTACTTTATTAAAAAGGAATGTTTTTACAGGTAGTACCTTGGTAGTTTCTGGTCGCCGCCATGTTAAAAGTCCATTCAAGTCGATTGACTTACCAGAAGCAGCAGCGGCATATGAAATGGAGTTGTTGATTATTGTTGTAGCAACTGCATCCAGAATACTGAGTATTCCATACAAGTCCATACAGGTCGATTGAGTTGTGGATCGGTCAGTGGCTGTTGCGGCTTCCTCTGCATGCCGCCTCTCCCTGGCAGCCCTTTCATCGCACTCTCACAGCTCTTCATCTGTATATGCCCATCAAATAGAACTCGCTCTTCCTCTACCTCAAATTTGTCATAATACTCTCCATGTTCCGCCATCTCTGCAGTATTCCGGAGACAGTCACTACAACTACAGTCAATAACTCCATTTTCTATAGTAATTTTCTTACTGATATTCTCAGTTTTAAAATGCATCATGTCATGTGAACACTGAAGTCCTATGCATAAACTATATTGTGCCTCTCTCTTTCCTCCTTCACCACCCCTTCCACCTACCCACCCCACAGCCTCATTAACACTGTGCAGGCAAACTGTGCCCAGGATGTGTTTGTCACCGTGGCCAGAAGCATCTTCTCGGATGGCATTAACTGGGGGAGAGTGGTGGCATTGTTTCACCTTGCTTATAGGCTCATTTGCAAGGTATTCATACTCATTTCTAAGTTATCATTTCTAAGAAATCTGGTATGAAATGGTATGTTAAAACATGATAAAGAGTTGGTATATTTGCTGGGGAGAAAAACTATGCTAGCCTGTTTCACTCTAAACTTATTATTTTTATCAGATTTATCAGAAAAGGCTCACTATGCTACTTATTGGGGTAAAGTACACAATGATAGCCTGAAAACATTGCTATTTTTAAAACATTAAAAAAAGCTCAAAGTAGCTCCACACTCCCTTAGTAGCATAACAAGGGCCCTGACATTTAAAATGAGGCTTTAATGACTTTGTAAGTGTTTATAGAGGCTGTACTTTGCGGTAGTTTCCGGTCGCCGCCATGTAAAGTAAGTCACTACAAGTTAATTGACGAACGCTGCCTAACAGAAGCTATGTATGGGGCTACATAAGAGATGAGTTCTAGATGACTTTTGGAACCATACATTCATTAAAGTCTCTTGTGTGAATTTTTATGAGTGACTACAATAGAACTTCTGCTGTGCCCTATTTATGGCACATTTCCATTATTGCTTTTACCCCATAGTGGAAATGTGCCATGATAATAACTGGTATAATTACTGATTATGTAATGTAGTTTCCCTAAATCGCAGTCCTTTTCATGTGTCATATCTCTCTCCAACCCTCTCCAGGCTTTGACTCAAAACCACTTTGAAATCATCCGCCATATTATCAGCTGGGTGCTCCAGTTTATCAGGGAAAACATTTCATCTTGGATCCGTCAGCAGGGAGGATGGGTATGTTTTTTGTGTTTGTGCGTGTGTTTGTGTGTGTGTGTGTGTGTGTGTCTGTGTTTGTCTGTGTTTGTCTGTGTTTGTCTGTGTTTGTCTGTGTTTGTCTGTGTTTGTGTCTGTTTGTGTTTGTGTTTTTTGTGTGTGTGTGTGTGTGTGTGTGCGCCTAAATATATGCTCTTATATTTTTGTTTTGCCTTGACAATTCCTTATATTATGTGAATGAATGTAAATGAAAATGTTAAATGTTTTGAAAGAAACATGTAAATTTAACCACTGTCTTATGACAGCAGGGAAAGACCTGCATCCAATTTATCATGCAGAATCACTAGACATATATTATTATTAATACATTATTAATATGTATTATGGCACTGTGGCATAAAGTGGCAAGACGACGATGTAAAACACATCTATACATTTCTGACGGGTACTGTGTCCTGTATCTGTTGATCTTTTCTTGTAACTGGAACTTCAGAAGTGTCTTGTTTTCTTTACCATTCTGCTACTGAATTGGTTTACTCTTAAATATTTCACTTCACATATTGTTACATACATTTCTGCTGTTTCCAAAGTTGACGGTTATGTTGTGGGTGTTTGTGTTTTCAGGAGGGTGTTATCCAAAGTGTGTCAAGGTGGCGCACAGTCTCCGTGCTCTTTGCTGTGGCCTTCATCACAGCTGTGGTGTACTGGAGAAGAACTCACTGAATTCCAGATGACAGGGTCATGACTTGACACCCATGAAAGGAACAGTGATTAATTTAAGATGAAATATTGTCTTTCTTTTGTGTTCATTTATTTACAATGAATGATTCAGAAACATCACACCAGCTGATGCTTATGCATGGGTTGAAATAAGCCATTCATAAGTGTGTTTTTTAAGCTTCTTTTTACACTGTACATATTTCAACTTCTGTTCTGTGAACTGGTAGTAAATGATTCGTGAATTACAGGGACGAGTTAATTTATATAAGCCAACATATCAGTTTCCTCCAATATTTGTAGTTTAATCTGATTGTTTAAAAATGTAAAAAATGTTCCTCTTGGAAAAGAGAGCAGAGGAAATGTAATGTGGTTGGATAAGATCAAATTTTATAACTTTATCATTAAAAAGCATTATTCATCTCATTTTTGTGAGCTTGTTTATGATTTATAAATGTTGTAAAAACATTTTCAATAATCAAAAATACATTTACTATTTGGAACAGCTTTTTGTTAAGCTTTTCAAGTGCAACACAAGGTAATGGAAGTGGTCTGTACTACATGAATTAATGTTTCAAAATTACAATAATTTTAAACGTATACTGTCAACATTTTGAGAGGAACAGAAGTGGCTACAAGTGTGTCATTTAACACATAAGCGCACACGCACAAGCACAAGCACAAATCAGACTGCACAAATAAGTAAAGGGTCGTGATTGCAGAATTGCAAAAAAACAACCCAGAGGGAAAAAATATAAATTATCAAAACAGTATTTCGCAAACAACAAGCTCTAAATAAATGAAATCCCTGGCTTTGGGTGGGTGGGTAGCAGTAGATGTCTAATTATTGTGCTTGCTACCATAGGCAAGCACACTATATTGTCTCATTTATTAGGGCCCAGCATCAGAGGTGCAGGCTGAAGCAGCGGATTACTTCCAAAAAAGGCTACAACAGTGGATGAAGAGTGAGTGTCGGGGCGTGGCTGAGAACTACAAACACACACACACGCTCCCTTCCATCCCACATGCTACTGTAGATTTATTGCCAAAAACGGTATGCAAAAGTATAAAGACCTCTCGCACGTGAGAGGGAGAAAGGAGAAGTTATGGAAGACCACTCAAGAAACAAGGCCATCCTATTGACATATAGCAGCAGGACTCCAAGTCTAACAAAGCAACTTTAATCTAGGTAAACCAGCCCTTCGCACTTCGTTTCGTTTTGTACAGATGGTCTGGAACTGGTATCATTCTGAGCACCGTAGGACAGATTCCATACTAGCCAATCAGAAGACAGAGCGATGATGCCGCTGTGTGCGCTACATTTCACTTGTCTATCTGTGGATGTAGCGCAGCAATGGTGGCGCAGAACAACCATTCACTCTGCCATTTTAGCCATTATGTTGTGGCAACTCTTCGGAATATTAAAGAATTAAAGTCGGAGCAAGTAGAATGTTCGAGGAGTTTCATTTGTGGAACAGATGTTGTGGCCCTACTCCCCACAGGTTCGGGAAAAGTTTAATCTTCCACCTTACTCCGTTAGTTGTTAGTCTGTTAGTTTCTGGCCAGTCACAATTAGACGTTAACCGACTGGGGTAAAGGCAGAGTCCACACCTCCAGGAAGAAAAACGTTTCTCAATACAGCACCGCCAGGCCCTCTGTACAAAACAAAATCCAAACATGTTAACACAGCGCCCCCAACAGAACTGACCAAATTACAATATTCCACATTTACAAACCATTTACATTCATTAAGAAACCAATGATGATAATTATTTATCATTGCAATAGTGATAATTATTCATCATTATTTGTTTAAATGGTTTTCATGTAGGTTATTGTTACGGTTAGTGAGACTAGATTAGGGGCACCTTGAGGACGCCTCCTAAAAATCGCTCCCCCTAGCGGCTGCTTTGGTCACCTATGTCAATCGGCTACGCCACCACGACACCACTGTTTGCCTAATAAACCCCTATTTGAATAATATTACTCCCTATAGCCGATAGCTTGGACAATGCCGTGGATTGCTGTTTGGGCTACCGTAAACTGCAGACGACAGGTGGCACGTTTGCAGTCTTGAGGATGCCAATGTAAGGCGACTACCTGGCTTTATCCGAACTGCTGAAAGGTGTTTCCTGCCTGAAGTGGTTGACAAACGTTGTCTTTTGCAATTTAGGCAACAGGTAGGATAAAGCCGCCCATGTGACTCGTATGTCACACAGGTGATTTCAGGCTCTTCACCGAGGAACAGTATGCGCGTTTCTGATGTGCCATCATAAATCTCAGGTAGGCTATGTTTGGTTTACTACACTTCAGTTTATTCTCCTCTGCCGGTATGAACCTACGCTGTGTTTTTTTTTAATGCGCCGTCACCTTGGCTGCTGAATGTAAGGTGTTAACCAATACTCTAGTCTAGGAATTGAGGTACCGCGGAATTGTTCACTTTGACCAGCGGTTTTCTATTCTAGCTTGATAACTACCTGAGACCTAAACTTCTCCAAGCCACAACACATAGCTATATATAAACATATATAAAAATAAGCTACTGTTAAGACGTATTACGAAAAACAACTACTAGCCTGTCCCAGATTTACCTTACAAGGCTACACAAATCTATCATACCGCATGCTGAATATGCTATTCGAAATATGTTCGAATCCAGCTGTTTCCAAAAATTACAGATGTTTTGAAAAGCGTTTGGGTATACCTTGTTTGATAAATTGCAGTGGACTGAGTAGGCGTAACCCAGACTAATGAATCACGTTTTACAAGATGAAACCTATCAAGGCGTCCCTATTAATAGCCTATGTTGTTATTCAGTTGCTACTAATCAGGATAAAAAAATAGACACACGTGGCTACATTTAAATTTATTAACAGCTATATTCACGCTTTATGAGCTGCCAGGATTTAAGGCCAGTGTCTCGAACATGCATTAGTCCTAGGCTAAAAGCTTCTTTTAATGGAAATGTGTAAGCTATTTTAGTTTAGGACTAAGCTCAATCCATGTACATAAATCAGCCTTATACGTTTTTTAAGATCATATCTATACAGTCAGAATGGAAATGTCTTGTGTAATGAGCTCATGGTCGACCAGGCAGGTTGGGACGTGTTACATTTCTGCTTCAGACGCAGTTCCAGCCAAAGGAATGTCTAAAAGTTCCACAAATAAAACTCATCCTCCAGTCCAGTGCCAAATGTAATGGGAAAACATCCCATGAACTTAGTTTGCACTAGGCCTAGTTGAAATAATTTTTTAAAACAATAGAGCAAAATGTCAACTGCACAGTGTCAACTAAACACTTGCATATAGGCAAATCAATATCAAACAATGAATCATGGGGGCTACTAGATTTCTAAACATAAAAGTCTGAAAAATCTGAAAAAGCAAATGCACAGACTGTAGTTACTGCTGCTGTTTGAAAAATGAGTAGTTTCAAGAAGCACAGGAAGTAAAAAAAGTTTGGATTTAACATTGCAAATACGCCGGCTGTGGGCGTTGCTGATAATGGAAATGTACTAACCCGCCACACCCTACAAGAGGGGGAAAAGGTAGGCTAGCTGATAGAGCTTGGGTAGAAAAACTTGCCGGGCAGGTTGAAAACAGGTAGTGGTGTGGTGAAGTTACGGGGGTAGGCTATGCCCAAACATGGAGTGTTCTACAAAGGTGTGAAACACAAGCTGTCTGCCATTGTCTCAGTTTAAGTGTAGTGTGGCATAAACATGCAGTCCAGACATTCACACCAGGGAACATTATATTTACCCAAAATATAGCCCTTATTTATCAGTGCATCATAATAATAAATGATCTGTTATTTCACAATCATCACAAGTGAAATTGGGCCATCACCTGTAATGGGCAACCTCCCAATCCAGAGTTGATGTGAGGTAATAGGTTGAGCCTGGGGCTGGATGGACTGTGCAGGATGAACTCGCTTACACTGTGTCAGAGAAACATGGTTATAGTTTATTTTTTAAAAAGCCTGTTTTTTTGCCTATTTTACCATGTTTTTGATAAAATGGGCCATCAGTTTCACCAATAATGAGGTACCTAATGTACTGATTTTGATCAGCATTTTTCTGTCATGCTTCATTTTCGTTTAGGAGAGTGGTCTGTGACTATAACTAAATATTTGTCCTGTTAGATTTTCAGCCAAAAATAGCAGGATTGGGGGATACCGACATATTAATGTAATTAATGTAAAATGTAAAAGGTAGTATCCCCTGTAAAAGATAGTATCCTCCAATTATGGAGGGGTGTTTCACACTCTGCTCTAAAGCAGATGGAGAACAACCATTGTTTTGTGTGAAACACAAGCTGTTTGCCATTGTCTCAGTTTAAGTGTAGTGTGGCATAAACATGCAGTCCAGACATTCACACCAGGGAACATTATATTTACCCAAAATATAGCCCTTATTTATCAGTGCATCATAATAATAAACTATCTGTGATTTCACAATCATCACACGTGAAATTGGGCCATCACCTGTAATGGGCAACCTCCCAATCCAGAGTTGATGTGAGGTAATAGGTTGAGCCTGGGGCTGGACTGTGCAGGGTGAACTCGGTCACACTGTGGGCTGTGAGAAAAACGGAATGCATTGAATATGTATTTGAATTTGAGTATGAATTTTTCATGTTCCTCCAGTTCACCTGTTTTGACTTCCCTCGTGCAAAATGTGTCTTGGAAAGGTGAACACTATAACTGCCAACTGTCAGCTGTAAACATGAACTTGCTGCAGGCAGACTGGCGCATGCTGCAGGGAGACTGGCGCAGGCTGCAGGGAGACTGGCGCATCTCCCTACTGTCTCTTACCCACAGCCTGCTTACATCACACACACACACACACACACACACACACACAGCCCACAAAAACACATACATACACAAAGATGTTGTTTTAAAATAGGTAATGCTCCAAAAATGCTCTTTTAGTCCATGACAAGCATATTTTCTGTAGATCTAATCAGCCAAAAGCTGCTTTAGATCATGTTAAAAAAATGTTTAGTTGGCAAATTGCTTTAAAACTCTTATTTCAGAAAACCTTAACCATGTCAGATTAAAAACTTAATTGTTCAGGTCTTCTGATAGTGACCACTTCCAAATAGGGTTAGTGTGGAACAATGTGGATAGTGTTTCAGAATCAGAATTTATTGTCATTGTACAAGCACAACAAAATTAAAATAGCTCCTGTTTGGTGCAAGAAAAGCAAAAATAATGGAAATAATAACATTAGTAATAATAAGTAATAAATACATATATAACATATATAAATATAGATGTATTTATATAAATATAGCAAAGTAACTATAAATGTAAGCATAGTGGTTTACTATATAGTGTATACCATGTAAGTATAGTTATGGTTACTGCATGTGGGAGTTCAGTAGGGTTATGGCCCTAGGGGATAGAACTGTTTTGCTTTCTGTTCGTCCTCGTTTGAATTGCTCCCGGAAGGTGCTACAGGATTCACATCAAATACAAATGCCAATGCAAACACGAAGGGACTGACCAAGCAGGATGTACATGTGGGACCATGTACCGCAGAAGCACAGGTGAAGTACAGGCAAAGCATCGCTGAAAGGCGCAAAGACACTAGGTCTTGGATCTTGGTAAATGAAGTAATCATCTTTGTCTGTCATATAATCTTCAATATTCATCGCCATTTTTACTCAGTATTTGAGAAAACAAACTTCCAAACACTGTACCAATCTCACTGCCTACCAGTAACAACTCTATGCTTGTGGATTGACGGAAGTCGGGGGATGGGGATTTCCAGGTGCTGCATAGTAAATGCCACTCTGACACCATCAGAACCTCCTTCCTGTAGTGTGGGTCTGATACCAGCTCAACAACTGTAGTGTCGTTTGCAAATGTATTAATTGTATTTCCAGGGTAGGTGGTAGTACAGTCATATGTGCACTGTAAATACAGCAGAGGGCACAGCACACAGCACTGAGGGGAGCCGGCACTGAGAGTGCAGAAGGAGGAGAGTTGGGGGCCAAATTTCACAGTCAGGGGGCGATTTTTTAGAAAGTCTTCTGAGTGGGGGGAGACCCAGGGCTAACGGGTTCATAATCAGTCTGTCTGGTCAGGCGCGATTTTAGCATCTGGTCTTTAGGGGTGCCCGGCCCCCAGTGCTTATCACACAACACTATTATTATATATAATATATTATTCATTTTGCACTGAGCCAGGGGGTGCCGAGCAGTTTCACAGGGGTGCCTTGGCACCCCTAAAAATGGTCTAGATTCGCCCCTGCCCAGGGCTAACGGGTTCATAATCAGTCTGTCTGGTATTATAGAGCTGAAAGCTGAGGTATAGTCCACGAATAGCAATTTCGCATAGCACCTGTGCCACTCCAGGTGGCAGAGAGCAGTGTGCAGGGCTGTGTTTACAGCATCCTTAGTCCATCTGTTAGCTCTGTTGGCATGCTGGCGTGGGTTGAATCCAAAGGGGAGGCAAACTGTAATGTGTTGTTGCACCAGTTGCTCAAAACACTTGCCTATGACTGTTGTGAGGGCAACTGGATGATCATCCTTGAGACTGTCAATGATAGATTTCTTAGGAATAGGGATGATTGTGGATGATTTCAGGTAGGGCGGGACAGTGGCTTGTGACCAAAGAAAGGTTGATGATAGATATGAACACATGTAGGAGCTGGTCTGCACATGCCTTGCGCACCCAACCGGTACACCATCTGGGCCAGCAGCCTTCCCGCAGTTTACCGCCTCAAGTGTTCGCCTCACCTCATGCTCCGTGGCAGTAAGTGCGTGAGGGGCGGGGGCAGTAGGTTAGTGCAAACAGTAATGGTGTGACTGTGTGCTGTCCTTTCTCGTGCACAAGAAGAAAATGATTTAGTTCTGCCAATGATGCATCCGTTCCATTGGGTGTCACATGGCAGCCTTTTGTTGGTGATGCTCTGTGTGGCCTGCCATGTTTGCTGTGGGTTGTTGTTGTTGAAGGTGGGGCTCCGGGGCTTTCTTTTGTAATCCATCTTGTCCTCTGTATTTCCTCTTTTTAAATCAGCTCGGGCAGTGCAGTACAGGGTGTGGTTCTCTGATCTGAATGCAGAGTCACAGGCTCTGAGGAGTGCACAGACACAGCAATTCATCCAAGGTTCATCATTGGTGTGTGTGTGTGTGTGTGTGTGTGTGTGTGTGTGTGTGTGTGATGTAAGCAGGCTGTGGGTAAGAGACAGGAGGGAGATGCGCCAGTCTCCCTGCAGCACGTTCATGTTTACAGATGACAGTTGGCAGTTATAGTGTTCACCTTTTCAAGATCCATTTTACATGAGGGAAGCCAAAACAGGTGGCCAGGAGGAATATGAAAAATTCATACTCAAGTTCAAATTCATATTCAATGCATTGCATTTTTCTCTGACACAGTCTAACCGAGTTCACCCTGCAAAGTCCAGCCCCAAGCTCAACCTATTACCTCACAACAACCATGGATTGTGTGTGTGTGTGTGTGTGTGTGTGGGAGGATGTGTGAAGTCAGGACACTGGTATGTTCACATACACCTAACCCAAATTAATCTAGTAAACTAGCATGATTTAGGATTAAAATTCAACAGAATCCGGGAAAAAAATCCCTCTATTGCCAGTTGGTGGCGCTATGCCAGGTTGGGAATGTGGATATCATCATATGATCATAAGCAGGACAAGTGTGTAAAAATGATCCATGTGTCAAAGCACAAAAAACAAAACATATAATAAAACAATATGCCAGACAGGCATATTGGGTGTCTTGATTTCATCATAATCATAGTATCCAATAACCTGAAAAGTTTCAGACAAATCTTTTAAAGCACTGAGATTTAATAGGCTACCACATTTTCTGGTTATGTGGGGAGATATTAAAATTCATCCTCTCGCCGTTTCAAAGCTTAGAACATATCAACAATCCCTTTGAATTTTACATCAGCAACATCTTGGCATCATATATGCCAAATCTGACATGAATCTGATGAACCGTCTAAAATTGATCATGTGCCCAAACGCATATAACCCCAATTACCCACTGTGGGGCCTGGCTAATGGAATGTATATACAAAAGCTGGTCGCTTTAGTGACCCCAACACACCAAATTTGCTGAGTGACTGTAGCCAAAACTATATGCTAACCAGACTCTAAGACATAAGGTGGTGCTGTGGAGCCAAGTCCCTGTCCCTGAGCGCTGAACATTCGTTCTGATGTGTGTAATAATAATAATAATAATAATAATAATAATAACCTTTACTTGTATAGCACAGTTCATACATACAAGATGCAGCTCAAAGTGCTTTACAGTTTGGCAAGGTCACAAACAAAACAGCATTTCATGCAGTCCAATTGCATTTGAGTGCAATAATGGAGTGGCGTAGTGTTTTAACAATGCAAAGTCACAACAATGCAACAACGCAATGGTACAAAAGTGTGTACATGACTTTTCATTTTTCAGTGGCCTGAAAAAGGCTGAGTTTGTAAGAAGAAAGAAAGAAAGAAAGAAAGAAGGAATCAACAATCTTTCGAAAAACAATAGTTGCTTCGCACCTTGGGTGCAGGCCACAGCCTGCATCTTTGGTGGCCAGGCCCTAATACGTACCAGCACATGAGGTGGAGTCATGGGACATTGAAGATGGAGTGTGGAAAGAAGTATAGAGGGATAGGTAACTATGAGGAAGGAAATGAGAAAAGGCAAATGCCGAACCTGTACAACACACAGAGAGAGAGAGATATGTCCAGCTATTAAGAGGTACATACTGAAAGGCAGTCTTCATATTTATGATTTTTCAAAAGTTAGGTCTTTTGGAATGGTTTAGTAATGAACTATTGAACAGTGTTTCAAAAGTGATATGATATCCCAGACATGCCTACTCAGACTCTTCAGTGCTAGTCACCCTTATTTATTTATTTACTGAATGGTGGCATTGTCTATTCAAAGGCGGAACAGCAGGTAGAGAGTTCACAACATTTGACAGGTATCTCCATGGTGAAGAAGCGGAACAAATGGAGATTATTCATGTGTAAATAATTTAGCCTATTACAAATGAATGAACCCAATTAGCCTCTCGCATATGTGTCACCTGTAACTAAAGACGAGCCATAGTAGACTAGAGGGTTTTTCCCCGTTAGTCCCTATAATTTTAAATGTACATTGCCTAACATGCACTAAAGGTCAAGATCTTGTACTGAAGTTTTTAAAAATCCAAACATAACTCGTGTGAATCCATGGATTGGTAGAGGGTTATACGACCTGCCTAAACAATTTATTAATGTACAAAATAGTATTTTTTTAGCCTACAAATACAGTTAACTGACTCCGAATGACAACCGACAAACCTCTGCGTAATTTCGTAATTTACAGCAAATATTTTCCAGTTAACTGGTTTGACCATCTGCAGATTTGGTTTCGTTGGAAACTGAGCAGCGTATAGGCTCGTGTTCACCAAGTAGGCGGCCATCCGCGCGCACAGTGCAACAGACGATTACAGTCGACTGCATCTTAATCTCGCGCTCGCAACATACTGCGAGGAAAAATCACGCAGGCTATTTCGAGACATGACAACTGGCGAGGTTTAGCATGAAAAAAATTAAAATCCCCATATTTTCGCTAAAATGAAAAGACACGGAGGTTATCAAGAGGGAATCAAGCTCGCTAATGAATCCGGTAAGATACATCGTTAGGTCTACTTAAAGCCTAAAGTAAAACAGAAATCTACGCCTTGAAGGTTGTGAACAATTGGTTTTCTTTACATAATTACATGTCATAGTAATACAGCAATGAAATACAGCGTTTGCAAACTGCGTGCACCTGTCAGGAATGCGTTGACCAGAATAGTTGTAATCGCATGCATTATTTACTGTCATTAAAAGCGGCAACATGTCGATGACCACAAATGGATGCCGGATTATTAGACCATTAGACCACATTTCCTTGTGTCGCTTTGCATGTTGCATGTGTTATATTTTAATTGACAGCATTAGGCTATGTTGAAGCTGTTGTCTGAACACTACACACGAGCGGAGTTGTAAACCAATACAGCGCTCTTCCAAAAGTAGAGATCTAGAGGCTACAAAATCAATGTCGTGTCATTTTAACTGACAGGACATTATGGCGACAGCTTGTGTGGTCTCATTCGTATGTAATGAGGTAGCATGGGTATGCGAAGGGTTTTGAGATGGTAGCAGAGTAACTAACAATTATTATGGTGATAATGTATGTATGGATATGATTTGGATAGTAAGCAGAAAAGGAGAAAGGCCTTCTCACCATAGGAGGCAGTTCCAGTCTGCTACAGTAAAGAGGCTGGTCGTAGGCTAATAACTGGTGCCTTGGCCAGTAAAGTATTTTAATATTTTTGTGATTTCTTGATATATTTTTATATTAAAGGGCTCCAGTGTTTGTGCATTTAGGGTGGTCTCTTTGAAATTTACAGATTTATTCAGGTCAGTTTTGACCTGTATGTGAAACAGACATTTGGCTTTAAATTGACTACTGAATTCCATGTCATACTTTTCAGACGTGTTGCTGTGTCTGTCTTAGTGGGGCTTATGGTGGGTTGTTGTCCCTCTCTGCACTTCCATTGCAGTCTTTCAATCAGATGCTTAGCCTACTACACAGCATGCTAGATGACTGCCACTACACCTGCTGATATAGCGGACAAGCACATTCATTTACAATACAAGCACACAGGCACACGGCATGCACATGTCCAGTCAAGTCAGTGTATTTATGTAGCACATTTATTGGAATGTGATGAACTCATAATGCTTTACAGTTAGGCCTACAAGTAATCAAATAATGATAAACATTAATCTTCACATGGATTAAAATAATAACAACAACAATAATAATAGTACTAATAATATTAAAAATGACATCAACAAAGTGACCATAGCCAACTGGTGACTTCTTCTCTGCTTGCCAGTCCCCACACACTATTATTACCTGTCTTCTACTGAACTGTACCTGCCTACTGCTGTGACACTGAAGTTTATAGTTTTCTCTGTGATAAATGTCATGGATTTCAGCCTCTGCTGCGGCAAAGAAAATCGATGATGGGCACTGTTGACCCTGAAAATCGTGACAACCTACTTCATAAGTTGATGTATGGTGACTTCCCCTGCACAGGGAAGCCAGGGATGCGGAACGGTATAGAAAGAGGGGATCGCCGCACCGCAGCCCACAGCAGTCTTGAGTTTACAGCACTGCGCCCCCACGCAGTTGCATAACTTATGGATTGTGGTGCACCACATCACATCAGCATTTACTTGGAAATGCATCTACTGTTGTATTATACTGTGCTGTGCTGTATATGATGGTTGGGCTGCTCTTACTGGACCACTTGCTGTATAACACTGGTGGTTCTGCACTGTACTGTACAGCTTTCATGCAGCCAGTGGGGATGCTCCTGACTGTGATTTTGGAGAACTTAGGATTTTATATGCCAAGATTCTTCACCCCATACGATTTTCTTACCAGGTGTTTGGCATTAGGACTGAATACTACAACCAGAATTGTTCTGTTACTTTTTGTGAGAGTGCAAGTGTACATTTGGGAAAGTGTATTGCCATAAATCTCTACAGTATACTGCAGTTGTATTACATGTCCACATTGGTCTTCCCGGTCACTGGGGCAATACATGTCAGGTTGATACCCTGCAAGAAGCTACTTACATGCATAAATTATCTAAAATAATACAGCTGATTACACTGACGTATTGTTTGCTGCCTAGCAGGTGCATATTGAACTTGTAGAGGTATTATTATTATTATTATTATTATTATTATTATTATTATTATTACAAATAGTAGCATTAGTAGTGGTAGAAGTAATAGTAGTAGTGGTAGCAGTAGTGGTGGTAGTAGTATTAGTATGAAAGTAGTGAAACTGCTACTAGTATTTACCTTATCCCTCATTCATGTGTTACTACTAAAGTGAAAGAGGCAGGCTACACAGATATACTAACATTACTAGGTCTCTCCTACCTGTGTCATCTACTTTGGCTTTCAGTGGCTTTGTTTTGTGTAATCTGTGTTTATATCATGTGCAGCTGTCATAATACACTGTTTCATTATCCTTGTTAAAGCACATTATGCTAGACTTGAAGCATTTTTTTTTTTATTTATTTGGTGATGGAACAGTAGGCTATCACCTATGTTCTAGGAGCAGCATCCCAATCCTGGTGCCTGTTTGCAAATACCAACTTCATCCTGAATAGAATCTGTAATCGCAACACTACCTCATCCAGACTAGATTGGATTTATTAAGGAAACAATTAAATTATTCAATAGCATGAACAGATTATTTAAATTGCATTGCATTTAGCTGATGCTCTTACCCAAAGTGACTTGCAGTGAATTACACACATGGATAGTTCCCCTGGAGCAACATGGGGTTAGATGCTTTTGCTTAAGGACACTGCATGCCATGCATGAGAGCGCTGGATGTTCACTCCCCCGGGCCACATTTCTTTCTACTGGTACGGGGAATCAAACCTGCGACCCTCTGATCCCAAGACCAACTCCCTAAACTAACCACAGCTACACACAATATCTAACACAATATCTATCCTTTTAATTCCCACTGGTAGCATTAAGCTTAGGCATAAACATTTTCACCAGACTGTCTAAGTTCTCCAGCTTCACTCCATTGATTAAAACGATAGAAAAAAACGGAAATCGCTGGATAAACCTACGTCATAACTAGGCAGAATAACAGTGCTATATATGGCTATTCTATGCAGACTACTGTATCTCTGGGCAGTGATGTTATTGTATGAGTGAACTCAGTATGTACTGTACCAGTAGTATGAGTTGTAGTACACAACTATGTGTGAACCAATATGTTACTGAGGTTAGTTTTTGTTGTTTTTTAGATGGCAGCAATGCCACAAAAGTTAACTTTATCTTGCTGTATGTTTTACAAACAACTTTGATATTCTACAGGGAAAAAAGCTTTTTAGTACAATATTTCTCAAAAGCTTTGTCCTTTGGCAGACTTGAACAAAGAGGAAAACATGTGGTGCAATGACAACTATACTCCTGTGCCGGTTAACGATAAGGAACCAGAGGACGGGACCACACCGCCCATCGTAAGTCTCCATCAGGGTACTTTTACTTTTACTCAGAGTTGTATAAAGTAGAAGTAGAAGTACTGTTTTGGATGTAATTACAACACTGGTAGTATGGTATTATGCAGTTGCAACTGCGTAGTACCGTACTACTTGTGTTGTAATTACAGCCAAAACAGTACTTCTACTTCTACTTTATACAACTCTGCTTTTACTTGAGTGGGACTTAAGTAAAGTAAAGATACTTTTACTTAATTACAATTTTCAGTGCTTTTTCTACCTCTGCTCTCCATTTGGAACCTTGTTGTACTGTATGTTCGTCTTTATCCCTCATTCATGTGTTAAAAGTAAACATTTACACTGTGAAGCTGAGTCTTTCTGATTACAATGCACACATTGGCCCTCATGTATCCAAGAACATTGAAACCAGCGAACATTTGAGTGGAGAAATCAATTCACCACAGCTCTCTATGAAACATGTACATCACTCCAATTCCCAGCATCAAAATGCATAGCTGTTAATGGATTAAAGATGCCTTTTAACAGGGGTAGATTTAGAAATCCAACAACCAAAAATGTGTCAACCTATAGACCCGAGTTAAAAATGATGAAACCGGGGATAGGACATACCCTTTTAAAAAGGTTGTTTCACAACTGAAAGACTGTTGTCATGGCTGTTGTAATTGTTGGCATTATGAAGTACATTTCGCCACGCCAAATCCACCAATTTAAGGATCATAGGATTCAGATTCCAAATAATGTGTTGCATAACGACATATGCATCTGTGTTTTATGTTTTGAACAGCCCCTTAAGCCACTGAACGTGGATGAATCATCTCATGTAAAAAAGCTAGGACCTTACTTTCATGACGGGCTACGACGGATAGGTACTGGTTCCCCCCTTCTCCTCCCTATTACATGCTATGTTAACAGGTTATGTGGGGATGTCTACAGTACAAGCCAAACGTTTGGACACACCTTCTTATGCAATGTGTTTTCTTTATTTTCATTGTGCAAAGCAGTAATCAGAGCAAAGGGTGGCTACTTTGAAGAAACTTGAATATAAGACATGTTTTCAGTTATTTCACACTTATTTGTTAATGTAAATAGTCATGAAAGTAAAAAAAAAAAACGCATTGAATGAGAAGGTGTGTCCAAACTTTTGGCCTGTACTGTACACAAGAGTAACATGAGCCCTTTATAAACATGACATGACACGTATCATAAACATTTATGACACTTCATTCATGTTTATGACTGTTGCCATTAAGGGTCATGCAGTTTTTGTAATGTTAAATTGATATTTTTTTGGGATGCAAACATTAAAAAAAACTGAATAACTGAATAGTAACAATGTTATTACTGTACTACATATGACTATGTCAACTGAATTATTTATTAATGCTATTCCTGTAGACTATGTGCATTTTTATTAATGTTATTCCTGTAGACTATGTGCAACTGAATGTTATTCATGTTATTCCTGTAGACTATGTGCAACTGAATTACCATTAATCTTATTCCTGTAGACTATGTGCAACTGAATACTATTAATGTTATTCCTGTAGACTATGTGCAGCTGAATTACCATTAATGTTATTCCTGTAGACTATGTGCAACTGAATTACCATTAATCTTATTCCTGTAGACTATGTGCAACTGAATACCATTAATCTTATTCCTGTAGACTATGTGCAACTGAATACTATTAATGTTATTCCTGTAGACTATGTGCAACTGAATTACCATTAATCTTATTCCTGTAGACTATGTGCAACTGAATTACCATTAATCTTATTCCTGTAGACTATGTGCAACTGAATTACCATTAATCTTATTCCTGTAGACTATGTGCAACTGAATACCATTAATCTTATTCCTGTAGACTATGTGCAACTGAATACTATTAATGTTATTCATGTAGACTATGTGCAACTGAATTACCATTAATCTTATTCCTGTAGACTATCTGCTGACCTACCATGTTATTAATGTTATTCCTGTAGACTATGTGCTGCCCTTCCATGTTATTAATGTTATTCCTGTAGACTATGTGCTGACGTACCATGTTATTAATGTTATTCCTGTAGACTATGTGCTGACCTACCATGTTATTAATGTTATTCCTGTAGACTATGTGCTGACCTACCATGTTATTAATGTTATTCCTGTAGACTATGTGCTGACCTACCATGTTATTAATGTTATTCCTGTAGACTATGTGCTGACCTACCATGTTATTAATGTTATTCCTGTAGACTATGTGCTGACCTACCATGTTATTCATGTTATTCCTGTAGACTATGTGCTGACCTACCATGTTATTAATGTTATTCCTGTAGACTATGTGCTGACCTACCATGTGCAGAAGGCCAGTGCCCTAAGGCGTCAGTCTTCACGCTCGTTCGTGCGGAGTATGCGGGAGAGCCTGAGTCGCAGTTTCAGACGCACGCGGCAGACACCAGAGCCACAGGAGGACCCCGAGATCGCAGCGCAGGAACATCAGCTGGACTACCATGAAGACGACAAGCACTTTCGTCGGGAGGAGTTTGAAGAGAACCTCCGGGAAATGGGGTTGGAGTTGGAGAAAGATGAAGGGGTGAGTGTCAAAGATAGGGTTACAGATATTGTTTAAATTAATAATCATATTTTTTATTACATTATTATTATCATCATTATTATTAGCACTATTAAATATTATTATTATTATTATTATTATTATTATTATTATTATTATTGTTGTTGTTTTTGTTATTATTAAATTGCTGAGGACAAACAGATGTTTAATTCATAGCTCTTACTCTCATATCTGACCATGTCTACTGATGTCTTTGTAATAATCATTAATTTGTCAACATTTCCTTAAAATGTTAGACTACGATACCTGGTACGGGTTTCCTGAAAATCCACGCACCATGGGATGTGCTCTGTAGAGAGGCGGAGTTTATGAAGCTAAAGATGCCCACCAAAAAGGTATGAACTGAGTGTAATACTCAAGCAAATGTACGTATATGCAGTGTACATGCAGTGGTGGCTGGCAGTTAAAGGAATACACCACCCCAAAATGAAAATTTGTCTCTCCCCGCAGTCCCTAGAGTTGGATAAGTGAGCAGAAGCATTTTCCAGCAGACCCAGCCATTGTCCGAATCTGGCAGCACTGACGTTATCTTAGCTTAGCATAGTCGCTGTAATCTAGTCTATGGTGGCAAAAGTAAATGCATTTACTCGATTTTTTTTTTTTGTAATTACTTAAATCCACCAACTGCAGGTGTGCTACTAGTGCAGGTGCGCCCTGAGCATGGTACCATCCCCACACACACACACACACACACACACACACACACACACTGAGGTGCCCTGAGCATGGTACCATCCCAACATACTGCTTCTCAGTTGCTGCTGTCATGGCTGCCCCCTGCTCACATGTGTGATGGGTTTAATGTAGACATGCAATGTCATTGTCAGTGCACTATGTGCTGTGCAATCTCAATAACAAATGGGAATCTCTTAATAATGACTTAATCAAACACTGTGGTGGCTTACATGCAATATCATTCCTGGTCTGACTGTATGTATTTATATCTTCACAGACGTATGAAGTCAAGCAAGGCAGCAACATAGTTGAGAAGATCAATCTCTTTATTCACAAAGTGACAGAACCGTTACATCCAAAAGTTGAAGAGAGCAAGATTCAGACTGTCAAACATCTGTGCTACCCTTTCTCCAGAGAACGACAACACCTGTGAGTATGGAATCATGCCTTCTGACATATGAATGTTTTTTCAGATGCTGATAATTTTGGGATTCTCTTAAAAGTGTTAAATTAGCTGTCCTTGTGGTATTATTTTTACTGTCAGCTCCAGTTCAGATACAATGATATGTGAATGATTCAATTAAGTTTTTATATATGGTCACTTGAAACATACACAGTAGCAGTAAAAGGGGGGAGCAGTCATTCTGAATGTTTTGGCAGGTTTGACCTCTCGGACAAAGACTCGTTCTTCAGCAGCAAGACCAGGAGCTCTATAGTAAGTAATGAACACTGAGACTAATATAACAGTACTTTAGCTGTATGACATTCATATTATGGTTTTGCATTGATGCTATTTACATTTACATTTTATCAAAACTATTTGAATAGTTTTTTGAATAGTAAAAACGCATAGTTGCATAGTACTGCTTCAATGTGTCATGAACCTTTGTGTCATGTCAGTCCACTACCCTATATTTCTGAATACATTTTCTTCTTCTTTAGGTGCAGGCAGTATTGAAAAGAACAAAGTGTACACGAACAAAATACCTCATGGGTAAACATGATCTTCATTTTTTTATTCTTTTGTTTGGTGTCATGAAACATAGTACATAATTACAAGCTTGAATTCTTTCTTTTTAGGGAATTTAACATCACATTACATGAGGGATCTAAGCCCTAACTACATTTAGCACTGTAAGGTTTTATGAGGATCTGGCCTAACTGATCAAAATGTTTGTATGTTTAATCAAAATGTTTTGGAAGTTGCTTTGGATAAGATAAGATAAGATAAGATAAGATAAGATAAGATAAGATAAAACTTTATTGTCTGTTACACGTGAAACAGAAAATTGTCTTTTGGTGTGGCTCCAGTGATTCTCACAGACATAAGACAAGACAAGACAAAACAAGACATGACAGACATTAGTGTCTGCTAAGTATAATGTAATGTAGAGGTAATATCCTTGCTGTTGTAATATCCCTCCAGGTACTATAAAGACTGTAGTCTGGTATTCTTGGCCGCAGTGTCTGTTTAGTCATATGTTTAAGGCAAATCAAAGGAAATGACTTTTCACTTGAGACAGGACAGAGGAATTACCAGCGAATCTCTGTTTTTTTTTAAATATAATTTCTGTCTTTTAAAGGAATAACCAGCCTGCTTGGAAGTGGAGTTTACACCTCAGCTTTCCCACTACATGACGTAAGTTGGCACAAGTAGTTTATTTAATTTCAATTTTTTAAATTATATTTCAATTATATTCATGTTTTTAAGTGAACATGCTGTTGCAGTGAGGCAGTGATGGCCTGACAGTTAAGGTAATGGACCACTGCCCCACTTAAACAGCTTGTTCACTAAATAAATCTGAATCAACATAGCAGTGCCGCTGAGGCATGTTGACCATAGTACTGTCCCCACACGCTGTTCCCCAGGCACTCCCCTTTGCTCACGAGTGTGATTAAATGCAGAAGTTAAATTTCATTGTGTGCACTG
Source organism: Setipinna tenuifilis (assembly GCA_030347295.1). Classification (NCBI taxonomy): domain Eukaryota; kingdom Metazoa; phylum Chordata; class Actinopteri; order Clupeiformes; family Engraulidae; genus Setipinna; species Setipinna tenuifilis. Next base: position 5,052,648 of record CM059280.1, on the reverse strand, counting down.
GTGTGTCTTATCACAAAAGTCAAAGTCAAAGTCAAAGTCAGCTTTATTGTCAAAAACCACATGTACAGGTTGCACACACAGAATTTGAAATTGCAGTGTTCTCTAGGCCCACAGTGAACATTAAACGTCTTATAAACAAGACAGTAAGACATGATGACAAAACGTATTATAAACATAACATGGTATAAAAAGTACAATAGGCTTGTATATAATACAAATAAATAAAAACACAAAGTGTAGTGTAATAGCACAAAGTGAAGTGTAATACTACACAATGACAAAAATGTCACTTTCAATCACTTTTAGTATAAGCAGTCCTCAGTTCAGTGCTAACTGAACTGTTAGTTTTGCTGTTAATCTCAGTTCAGTGCTTACTAAACTCCACTATTTGCTTAGATATTGTGACCACTAAGAACCTCTTGGTATGCTTTACATTACATTACATTACATTTATCTAAAGCGACTTACAAAAAGGAGGACATAAGATGACAGAGGTGTAGAGGAACATAGAGTAAGTAGACTACCTTTACACATACAGAGAGATGCATGTGCCTAAGTAAGTTTCCCAGAGCAGGCACACTACAGACACACATACTTCACTTTAGATAGTAATGCACAGAGTCATTTGCATTATTGTCAAATGTGTGGTCTTACAGGGGGACATTGATGGAGTCCGTGCAGAACCCAATGACCGGAAGGTGAGTCCAGACATGATTATAAAAAATGTCAAGTCAAGTTTATTTGTATAGCGCATTTCATACACAAAGGCAGTTCAATGTGCTTAACAAAATAAAAGTGAAGAACAATATAAGAGCATAAAAGATAAAATAAGTGTAAAATAAGTATAACAACATATCCACATATTTGACCATACTGGAGCAAACTGTCATCAACTGTTACAGGAGGCATTCAGAAAAACTCCACAGAAGATTTTGAATTATAAGTTAGGTTTTTAGTTTAAGTGCAACATCATACAAAAACCTGTCACTTGCACAAAATGGTAACAAATAAAAAAAAGTTAACCACTACCAATTATACAAAATCATGTGATTGCTCAGAATTTGAAATAAAATATCAAGGTAAATTTTACTACTTGGGTGGTTGTTACGCAGAATTGAAAACAATGTGTTCTGTGTGCTTGTAGATTTAGGATTTTTTTACTCAAAGACCTCTGAAACTGTTTAAAAACTCGTAATACCCTTAACTCTGAATAACTCTTGTCCACAGATACTGTATGAGGAGTGGGCGAGTTACAGCATCTTCTACAAGTACCAGCCTATTGGCCTCATCAGGTATGTGCCTTACAGAGACCAGTGCTTTTGAAGGGTTGCAATGAGTTAGAATCGTTTTATAAATAGCACAAAGACATTACTACTCAATTTATTTTTATTTTATTACTGTTGTTGTTATTTTTATTAGTCTACAGATTTCAACATAGCCTACTTACTTTACAGTATGTGATAGGGCATCCTACTGCTAGATCATATCAACCAAGAGGTCCTCGGCCTGGCATAGGACTAATTTAAAATAAACAAACAAACAAAACACCAATAAATAAAATAAAATAAAATAAAATAAATATGCTTTATGTCACATAAGCATCAATTATTTTTTAGTGTAAAATAACTATCAATTCATGTTCTTTTTTTGTTTTATTCTCAACAGGAAGTACTTCGGGGAGAAGGTGGCTCTGTATTTTGCCTGGCTGGGTGTGTACACGCAGATGCTGATCCCCGCAGCCATCGTGGGTGTGATTGTGTTCCTCTATGGCTGTGCAACCGTAGACGACAACATCCCCAGGTCTGTTAGCCCATTTGTTATCATCAAGGTCTATGATCAAGTGTCACAAACACTGCATCTGTGTTAAATCACCACATAAGTCATTCCTTGTGTAATTCTTATCAATTAGAGGGCAGTTAAATTCAACATGAATTTCAAAAAAGCAGATTTATTTAATTTCATTGGGCGTATGACTTAAGTGAAGGCTACTAGATGCAGTTGTCATAAAGACAAGCTAAATGTTGCACCAGATGAAACTGACCTATTGCTGAAGCATTACTATTCTGACCACTTCCCTGACATCATGAGGCAGTCATGATGTCAGGGAAGTGGTCAGAATAGTGATAGTGAAATAGTGAATAGTGAACACTTCCCTGACATCATGAGGCAGTCATGATGTCAGGGAAGTGGTCAGAATAGTGATGCTTCAGCAATAGGTCAGTTTCATCTGGTGCAACATTTAGCTTGTCTTTACGACAACTGCATCGAGTCTCGGGCAAGAAGGATCAATTTAGGCTAAAAATCTTAAAGTAACATTGAGCAGTTTTTTCAACCTTAAAATAATGTTTACAAAATTGTTTCAGTGGTTCATGAACTTGTAACAGAGTGCAAGGCACATCTGAATTAGCATTGCTGCCTTCCATTATAACTGCACTAAATACGTTTGAAAGAGCAGGCGGTCTAAAATGTGAGACAGTTCCACTTTCAACCTGTAGGGCAACTGAAGACAAAAACTACCTACTGTTGCTTTAAAGTTAGAAATGTTTCAGGAAAGGCAAGGCCATTTTTTACATTATTCTCTTCATCTAACACCATCACCACACAAATTGAAAAAGTTTTTTTTTTTTTTTAATTATTATTATTTAATTTTCTAGTATGGAGATCTGTGACCCTCGGAACAACATCACCATGTGTCCTCTGTGTGACCGGGCCTGTAGTTACTGGAAACTGGTGACCGCATGCGGTACAGCCCGAGCAAGCCACCTGTTCGACAACCCAGCCACTGTCTTCTTTGCTATCTTCATGGCACTATGGGGTAAGAATGTCAGCATCTGTATTTACCTTTGCTCTGTTCTCGTGTTGTTGACACGGGAGTACCTTTGTGTTGCACTGCCTTACAGGGAATATAGATTTTATGTAATAATTAGCAGATGTGTCTATCTTGGGTTCAGAAAGTAAAAACCCTGCAACATTTTCCTCCTAACACAAGTGACTTCCCTGAGTAGCTGACCTACCTGTCTTGAGTGCTCATTACGATCAGCTGATTCAGAGCTGGTTGGATCAAATTTGTGGGAGGTGTTTTTACTTTCTAAACCCTGGATTGATTGACACCTCTGATAATTAGCATAAAAGGCCATCAGAGTTACTGTACACGGCCACCATCTTGACAAATGCTCCCCCACCGCTTACCTCCACAGCCACTATGTTTATGGAGCATTGGAAGAGGCGGCAGATGAGGCTTAATTACATCTGGGACCTGGCTGGCTGCGAAGAGGAAGGACTCAGTTGCACAGTGAGTCATCATGAACAATCATAAAGCTTTAATGGACTGTATAATCTATATAGTGCTTAGCACTTAGCGAAGTACCCAGGCGCTTTACAGTTTGATGCTTCACTTTCACACACCCCCACATACCGATGTTGGAGGGATGCCATGTAAGGTGCCAACAAAGACATCCGTAGCTGTATGGGGTTCAGTGTTCAGGAGTAGCTGGAGTCAACAGCTGTCTAACTCCTTAACCTCCTGAGCCACTGTCTCCCTAGTGAACTTAGTCTTGAGAGAGGGAGACAGAGAGAGGGAGAGAGGGAGAGGGAGAGAGAGGGAAAGAGAGGGAGAGAGAGAGAAAGAGATGGACAGTTGCCTTTTTTCTGTATGAAAAGATGATTTTTATTATGCCAGCAATGCACAAATGTAGCACTTTATGGACCATTATCTGGTGACTTTATGACATTTTACATGCAGTGTCAGTACCATCAGATGCATGTCAAATTCGGGATGCTGCATCTGACACGCTGTAATAGCTCAAGTGACATTTTGCTGAAAATACTGACATTTCTAGAGTGCTGTTAGGTACTTATTTTCGTATTTCTAAGTTGACTCAGACTAACACTGCACCCAGGACAACTTGACCTGACTTTTGACTGGGCCAGAGAATGCCATGACTACAATTGTCTACAATGACTTGTACTTCCAGCATCAGTCCATACAAGTCTATACAAATCAGTGGCACAGGGAAAACAGATGAGGACCCAAGTGCGTCACATTCAAAACAACAGAGTTTATTGAAGGGTTGGGGGGAAAGGAAGATCGTGTGTGTGTGTGTGTGTGTGTGTGTGTGCGTGTGTGTGTGTGTGCGTGTGCGTGCATGTTCCGCTGATGCCTCTCTGTTCGGCAGTGAGAGAAGAGTGTTTCAGTAGAATCCACACGTCAGGAACCCATGGCACTGAGGACACACACAACACACACACACACACACACACACACACACACACACACCACAGTCAGGCAGCAGAACTGGGCAGGTGGCAGACAGGCAGAGGTACAAATCGGGGCAGGCAGGAAATTAGAGTCAGCAGGCGGAAGGCCGGTCAGGTTTACAGGGGCAGAGTAGATGGATGGTCTCAGACAGATCCAGGGTCAGAACGGGAGCCAGAAAGTTTAGCCAGCAAACAGGAGAGCAGAATGTAGACTTTGTACTTCGCAGGATTGCAGACGATCTGACAAAGACCAGCTGAAAGACAGGGCTATAAGTACACACGGGAGTTAGCACAGGTAATGTAGCTGGTAGTCAATGCGGGAGCAGAGTGGGTGCAGCTGGGACTAATCAGTGGAACGGGGAAGAGAGAGGCAGGTGATTGAAATGAATAGGCAGCTCGTTAACGAGCAGAGTGAGAGAACTCGTTAACGAACCGAGTAAGTGCTAATGACAATCAGACAAAATTGAAAATCGAAACCAATGCTCTACACATGTCTAAAACAGAATTGCATGCCTGTATGGTGTATGTGTGTGTGTGTGTGTGTGTGTGTAAATGCATTCTGCAAAATTGGCTATCAGAAGTCTAAGTCGGAAGTTGTTTTTTTGTGTGTGCGCATACTGTTTCAGTTGTATAGGTGAAACTGCTTATACAGAATATATTTTTAATAATTTTACTTGTAGGTGTGAGATTTCTGTAGGATATGTGAATGACTATTCTTTCATGTGTGTGTGTGCATGACAGTTGTGCAAAATGTCACTTATTGTCCTTCACAGTTTAATTCATGTAGTAAAATCCAAGCACTATCCCCGTAATGAGACATTTCTAGTTTTTCTAGCCAAGAAGAGAGTTGTTGTTGACATAATGATTAAAGTCAGTCATATACCCTTGTTACATTACATTACATTACACTTAGCAAACACTTTTATCCAAAGCGACTTACAAAAAGGAGGACATAATAAGCTAACATATGTGTAGAGGAACACAGAGTAAGCAGACTGCCCTCATACATACAAGGAGATGCATGTGCCTAAGTAAGTTTTCCAGGGCAGGGACACTACAGACACACATCTTTATTTTAGCTACAAGTAACACCTACCCTTATTTTACACTCATATTTCTTCACTTTTCCCCAGGACCATGTGAGACCTGATTATGAGTTCAGAGTTATGCAGAAGACCCTTCGGACGGAATCCCAAAGCTCAAAGGTGCTCATCTCATGGTGGCTTTGCATTTAGTCAGCAATTCATTCTTGAAGTTATTTTGAGTGTTTTAGTGCTTTTGGGTGTGCGTTTGAGTGGATACTACAAGTCCTCAAACAATTAAAGATCAAATTATGAGAAGAAGTCTAACTTCTGGTTTCTTCAGTGTTGTCAGCAAATTTAAATTGTGACAAAGGACAAAGGCTACTAGATGTTTAGAGCACAAGGCCCCTGCGCACAGCCAGTGTCCAGGTGCTGGCGATGCAGTAAAGGTAATCCAAATTCCAAAGGAGTAAAATCGCCGCACACTGGTATCCTTTGCTTAATAGTTTAATGGTGAACAACGCGTTTCGCCTATGGCTGCTTCATCAGGTTCACTCTGAGTGAACCTGATGAAGCAGCCATAGGCGAAACGCGTTGTTCACCATTAAACTATTAAGCAAAGGATACCAGTGTGCGGCGATTTTACTCCTTTGGAATTTGGGCTACTAGATGTATTAAGTATGAAGTTTAGTCACCTCCAGTCCCGACACTCTAACATGTTTTGGCTGATTTTGCATGACATTTTCTATAAAGATGGCATTTTGCATTGCACAAAACTTAATAATAATATGATTTCTGTTTTTGCATTTCAGAATGAGAAGGTGAAACTCACTTGCACAGACAGAATGCCAGCCTACGTGACGATCCTCATCATGATGTTGTTTATGGTATGAAGATGTAGCATTTAACATTTAGTGTCATTTATTTATACATTTAAATCTTCCACATACTGTTGCAGAAAACACAGATATGTAATTTCTAATTTAGTGTTGTTCATTTCACAGATAACTGTGTTACGATGTAACATTTAATTTTTGTAATTATTCATTTATACATTTAAATGTTCCACATGCTGAAAAGTCAAGTCAAGTCAGTTTTATTGTCAATTCTTCACATGTACTAGACATACAAGGAATTGAAATTACGCTACTTCCTGTCCCGTGTGTAGACAAGAGAGGACAAACATTAAAGAAATACATTAAACATTAAAGTGCCGGTCAGTCAGTTTTATTGTCAGTTCTTCACATGATGCTAGACATACAAGGAATTATGTGTCTTACTGTTCCATGCGTAGACAAGACAGGACAACATTAAAGAAAGACATTAAACATTAAACATTAAAGTGCAGGTCAGGGAATGTACACAGAGATGTAACATTTCTAATATAGTGTTGTTCATTGAACAGATAGCGGTGACCTTCGCCATTGTGTTTGGGGTCGTCCTGTACCGTATCTCCATTAAGACGGCCCTGCACATGAGCTCCACGCCTACGTTTCGCTCCAACGTTCGTGCCACTGTGAAGTCCACCGCGGCCGTCATCAACCTCATCATCATCATCATTATGGATGAAATCTATGGGGCCTTGGCTCGCTGGCTCACTGTTTTAGGTAGGGGGTTTTACAATATGGCTGTCACAGCTGTTTCATTGTGTGAAAAGTTCAAAATCGTTAGCCTTTTTAAAACCATTATTCTGGTGTGTCATTTTCTTGTATTGCTGCACAGCGAAATTCTCAGAGTTCTCAGAAGTGTTTTTAAATATGGCTGTCACAGCTATTTCATTGTGTGATGGAGTGACCATCACTAGGGTTGTGGGTGTGCTCTGACTGCCATTCCATGAGCCTGGCTCTTTGGCGTTGTGGTCAAAGCTCATGTTTGGTACCCTGGAGACCTAGGTTTGAATCTTGGTGGGGTGACTTCTCCTCCCCTTCGCTACACATTGTATGAAAAGTTCAAAACCTTTACCCTTTCGAAAACATTGTTCCGGTGTATCAATTTCTTGTATTGCTGTCTTGTATGCATGCGTGGTTGTGGCAGGTTTGAACCAAAACTAACCTGCTCTCATTTCAGCAAAGGTAAACATTCAGACAGGTCCAAACGGGTCCCTCCTATCAACTCTTGAAATCAGGACCGCAGCCTTATGTTGTCTGAGCCCACGGCTGCACACTGTTTTAGCTCAAGGAATCTACACATGAAAATAAATCCAATCTTTAGCCCATAAGGAAAACTATGTGTAATAAAGTGAAATGAAATAGGAAGAAGTATTAAAACTGCTCACTGGAAATAATGTAATACTCGCTGGAGAAGTCTATGTTTGTACATAATGACATGAAGATGCTTCCTCTTACCGTGTTATGTAATTTACTCTGTGTTCCTCTACACCTCTGTTAGCTTATCGCTTACCTTTTTTTTAAGCCGCTTTGGATAAAAGGGTCTGCTAAGTGTAATGTAATGTAATATAATTTAATTTCACTGAGTTCTGTCTTGTCTTCTTTGCAGAGGTTCCAAAGACGGACAAGAGTTTTGAGGAGAGGCTCATCTTTAAGACGTTTGTTTTAAAGTTTGTAAATGCCTTCACACCTATAGTCTACTTGGCCTTTTTCAGGGGAAGGTAAGAACTGTATGCTGTATTATTCTAAAACTTCAACAGTTAACAGTCCTATCTAAACAGCATGATACTGTGGGAATTGTATGGCATATTTTAGCCATAGGTGGGACTGTATCCAGTCTTAATGCCACAAGACTATTTTGTATACTGTTTGCTTTTGTGACATGTGAACCCTTAAAAAACAATGTTGCACATAACAAACTGCACAAATGCTTAAATTCCAGTTGATTTAAAACGTGCTGTGTATGATGGGAACTTTTTAATGGAGGAATCACAATCATTCAATCAACTTAATGGAATGGAAAGGAATCACAATCATTTCCCTGAGGCTATGTTATCATATTGTTTGTGTGTTGAAGTCATGTTTGGGCAGTGTACTGTAAGCTCTTGCATTCTCTTTCCACAGGCTGGTTGGACGACCGGGCAAATACCTGTATGTTGTGGGAAACTATCGCATGGAGGAGGTAACTATTCACAGGGTCTATGATAAACGACTGAGAAATGACTGACAAAAAATCACACTGTGCCCGGATATTTATTTCTGCTGAACTATACTGCCATGCAAAGGCAAAAGGCTGTAACTTCAATTTTTGGCAAAAATTAGTTATTGTCATTATTGAAACAATAAACATCGGTTTTATCATGTGGTCAAATATCTTGAGTTTGTTGTTCTGGGGAAAAATAAGATGTTGTCTTTGCCATTAAAGTCATTTTTCTCAGTTTTACACTCTGGTGAATTAAGGTGTCTGCCTTTGTATGGCAGTATAATATACCAAAATGATTTTAATATGTAAAGTAATCCAGTAAAACTTATTCTTTGTATTGTATTGTATTCTACCTTTCTCTGTGTGTGATTTCAGTGCGCCCATGCTGGCTGTCTGATGGAGTTGTGCATCCAGCTATGCATCACCATGCTGGGGAAACAGCTCATTCAGAACAACCTGTTTGAGATCGGCATTCCGTAAGCAATCTCCATACCTCAAACAATGCAACCATTGACAACCTCCCCTCCACACACACCCACACACACCCACACACACCCACACACACACACACACACACACACACACACATTATGACATAATGATTGCAAAGTAACATGTATAGACAAGAAACATTAATAGGTAGGTTTAAAGGCACATGTTGTCTGGTATTTTGGATGTAGTAAAGTCGTTACAGTGTGTAACTCTTGCATTCTCCATCATATATAATCGTTTTATCTTCCTTTATTGTCAAGAAGAGATTCATCGCCTTTTATTGTTGCACATTGTTATGTTGTTAAAATTTGCCTGACACATTATGAAAAATACATTTTTTAAAAGGTAATTTATAAGACATTTTTTTAAATTAAACGCATGTTTACTGCAGTAAACTGAAGAAGATGATGCGGAGGCGTAAGACCAAACTGGCCACGCAGCAGGAGGAGGAGCTTAAGAAGACGTGGCGGCAGCATGAGCGAGATCACTTCCTGGGACCCTTCGTGGGCCTCAACCCAGAGTACATGGAGATGAGTGAGTCCCTCAATACAGAGTCATACTGTACCAGCATTTCTCTAACTTTCAACAAAGTTTGAATTGATCAGTATTTGTTTCACCTTGTTCATGCAAATATCACAGTAGTGAGTCCCTGAATCAAGGGCGTAGAATTGGCATGGACGGAGCGGACGCGTCACCACCAATATCTAGCAATCCTTGATGTGTCCCCACCAATTTAATAGCCCCCCACCAATGTCAAGAGCAAATCTACGCCCCTGCCCTGAACACAGATCCATACTGTACCAGCATTTCTATAACTTTCAACAAAGTTTGAATTGAACAGTATTTGGTGCACCTTTCGCCCACTTGTTCACGCAAATGTCCAGCTGGCTAATTATGTGGGAGCAAGACGGTGGATGAAAGCAATGAAAGCATGCACTATCATTATCTCTCCATTATCTCCATTATATCTTCAGTAATGCACTTGCACTCATGATACCCATTATGATCACAGTCTTACCATCTCATACTGTACTGCTGAGTCATTTCAGAGCATGCGATGACAGTCACTAATCGTCTTGTGTTGGTTTCATAAATTGGCCTCATAAATGAGGGTCTTTTTAACGCTATATTTTTTTAGTTAATAAAAAACTTAAAGCATACATATACTGTACATACAGTACCAGTTATGTAACATCCACATACAAAAAATATGTAGCCCATGAGTTCAATAAGCTTCAGGGGTCATACATTTTCTAACAATTTAACATTTCAGCGATATTGCACATGGTATTGCGATATTGGATATTATAGTTGCACTTTATTATAGTATACTTTACGATTAGTTCTGAAAACAGTTAATCATTTTTAAGTTTATGATAGATCAGAGTAGTTCACAACTTGGGTGTGTGGCTAGACTGAGTGTTGTATTTTCTTTTCAACAGTTATCCAGGTTGGCATGGTGACAGTTTTTGTGGCCTCACTCTAGACATAACACAGAGACAAATCGTAAAAAGGGGAATAGAATAAATAGACAATAAAAATAACAGTACCCTGACCGTGTAGTTGTAATACTTAAGAGAGTTGCATAGACGTGCAGAGGGGTGAATTAAAACGGAACAGATGGTCTGTTACTGCACAGTCTGATCGCTGTGGGCACAAATGACTTGTACTAACCTGTTGTTCTAATTTGTTCCAATGTTTTTATTTTTATGTGGGTGTACCACTAGACTGAGTGTTGTGTTTTCTTTTCTTTTCAACAGTTATCCAGTTTGGCATGGTGACACTGTTTGTGGCCTCCTTCCCCCTGGCTCCACTGTTCGCTCTGCTGAACAACATCATTGAAATTCGACTAGACGCCAAAAAGTTTGTCACAGAGTTGAGGAGACCTCTTGCATCAAGGGCAAAGAATATTGGTAAGTTGGCCAAATTAAAGCAAACATGTTTCCTGCGTAGTCATGGTTTGAATTATAGGAGGCCCCTTAGTTAAAAGAGTGGCTACAAACTTTGTGTCCTGTGTGTCTTCATCCATTTGTTTCATTGCTCTACAGCAGTAGTTGTCACACTGGGGTGCCTATACCTGGGAAATACTTGAACGCCATCTTTGTTTGTATGCTGCCAGATAGTTTGTTTATTTTCTTTATTTAGTAGCCATCAAAAAGACTACAGCGTCATCTCGCGGAGCGGAGTCGGCCAGGTCTCTGACCATTATCTGATTACACAAACTCCATGTGCACTTGGATTTTGAGACAGACCACCCGCTGGGTAGCAACATCGGATCTGGAGAAATGCAATACGACCATGTGCACGTAGTGAATTGTTTTTGTTTATGCAGCAACAGTTATTAAAAAACATATAGCAAGCTGGCCGTAGTGCAGTGGTACTCAGTAGGATATAATAGCACGTAAAGCTTGGGAACCTTAAACAAATTTCTTAAAGTGATCCAGGACAATGTGAAGAACTGGGAAAAATATGTTCATTTTTTTTCCTGCTATTTTTTTCAGGTATTTGGTACAACCTTCTGAGAGGGCTCAGCAAAGTGGCAGTTATTGTCAATGTGAGTGAGCATTTAATTTAATTTCAGTTTTAAAACATTGAAAAAAGACGTTGTCTTCTAAAAGATGTTTCATTATTGTCAATGTCAATGAGCATGTAATTTCATTCAATTTAAAACATTGAATTTGTTGTGAAAAAGACCTTGTCTTCTAAAAGATGTTTGTTGGGGCACATACTACAAATGAATTTGTTTGGTAACACTGTATTTGAAGGTGTCTACATAAGGGTGACATGAGCCCTTTATAAACCATGACATGGCACATATCATGAACATTAATGACACTTCATTCCTGTTTATGACTGTTGTCAGTAAGTGTCATTCATTTTTTGTAGTTGTGTGATGTTTTTTGGGATGCAGACATTGCAAACACCAAACAACGCTTAATGACAACAGTCATAAACATGAATAAAGTGTCATTATTGTTCATGATATGTGTCATGTCATGTTTATAAAGGGCTCATGTCACCCTTATGTAGACACCTTCAGATAAAGTGTAACCATTTGTTTTAAATGTAAGCTGGATCCTATTAATGGTTCTAAAGGTGACTCCGAATTTTTAAGGATGCTTTTGTGCTATTGTCCTTCCTTGTCCTTGCAGGCATTCGTCATCGCCTTCACATCTGACTTCATTCCGCGGCTTGTTTACCAGTACACATACAGCCCAGATGGCACCCTGCACGGCTTCATCAATCACACACTCTCCTACTTCAATGTGTCTGACTTCCAGCCCGCGACCGAACCAGTGGAGCCTCTGCACTTGGGCTACAAAGTCGACGTGTGCAGGTGCACTGCTATGCTATTACCATGGAGACTCATAAAGAAAGTTAAAAAAAAGAAAAAAGTTTGAGAGATTGGTTGTTAGTGTATTTCATAGTACTCGCTGCAACGGCACAGGGACATTAGGATTTCCTTTTTTAAGGAATTCTTGTAATAGTCTCTTAATGTTAAGTCATCTAAAATTTCTATATTATGAAATAAATCCCTGTATGAATGTATGTTTTGTCCATGTTCAGGTATAAGGACTACAGGGATCCCCCATGGTCAGACACGCCCTATGAGTTCTCCAAAGAGTTCTGGGCCATACTTGCTGCCAGGCTGGGATTTGTTATTATTTTTCAGGTAGGTTGCCCTGTTCTGTGCTCATGTGTTATATCCTCTATCGATAGACCAGCAAAATTTAGTAACCGGATGCTTTTTTAAAATGTTTAAATAGCTAAATATTGGTGTATGTGTGGTTACACTTTCTTTTACTGTCCATGTTACATCAATTAAGTACAGTGTAACAAAGTTTGTAACAATAAGTAACATAATGTACTTACATTGAATCAGGGGCGATTTTAGCATCTGGTCTTTAGGGGTGCCCGGCCCCCAGTGCTTATCACACAACACTATTATTATATATAATATATTATTCCTTTTTGCACTGAGCCAGGGGGTGCCGAGCAGTTTCACGGGGGTGCCTTGGCACCCCTAAAAATGGTCTAGATTCGCCCCTGCATTGAATCATACGGTCAGGGGTAAGATTAGTGTTAAGTATGTACAGTGTAAGTACATGATGTTACGTGCTGTTACATGTAGATGCACTAAAAGAGAAACAATATGCAGTGTACAGTGTTACTGTGATTTAATCTATACAGGCAAGGTAAGTTTCTTTATGTGGCATAGTTAATGGAGGAAACAGGGCACTACTCTGTGAGCCACTCATGGTGTGTCTATCTATCTATCTATCTATCTATCTATCTATCTATCTATCTATCTATCTATCTATCTATCTATCTATCTATCTGTCTGTCTGTCTGTCTGTCTGTCTGTCTGTCTGTCTGTCTGTCTGTCTGTCTGTCTACTGTATCTATCTGTCTGTCTGTCTGTCTGTCTGTCTGACTGTCTACTGTATCTGTCTGTTTGTCTGACTGTCTGACTGTCTACTGTCTACTGTGTCTGTCTGTCCATCCATCCGTCCATCCATCCATCCACCTATCTCTCTGCCTGTATGCCAGCTGTCCTTTCACTGCAGAGCAGTATGTAGGACAGTGTACTGTCCTAACAGCCTTACACATCCATCAATGTGCATTTGAGGCAAGAGCACAGTTGAAAGCATGTAATCCCTTATAGGTTTCTATTCAAATCCTTTTGTGCATTAACCTGTGTGAGAGCGTCTGGAGGGGTTCGACGAGGAATATTACATTACATTATTACATTACATTACATTATTACATTACACTTAGCAGACGCTTTTATCCAAAGCGACTTACAAAAGGAATAAAACACCTTCATTGGCCAAAACATGCCATTGGTAGGCACTGAAGTAAACCCAGTTTTCTTTTCAAAACTATTGTATGGTCTAGATGTCCAAAATGTCCACATTAGGAGCAATTTATCGTAGTGAACGATCTAGGATGAACATACAGCATATTGCAGTCAGTAGCATTGCAGTCAGTAGCATAAGGCAGTGATAGAGTGCCCTAGTTTTCCACCGGGCCAGGGGATCAGCTATGAAATTGAATGCACTGACCTAGAAAAGCACCCTTAGATTGGATTAGTTTGGTGTTATAACAAATTGTGGGGAAAGCCCCATTTGCCAATAGAACATTCTTACATAACCCTTTAGATTGTTATCAGAATGTTTATATTCACTGACAAGCAACAGAATCTGATATGATTTTACAGAAGTAAGTGATTGTGCATTAGTTACATGTGCCAATGTGTAAGACAAATAACAGCCCTGCTAATAGAAGAGAAATAAGTCCTTTTAACAGATTAGACACCTGCTTGCTAGGAAATCCTTTTTTTCATGTTCATTTCATGAATCCAAGATGGCGGCACACACACACACACACACATGCTGTGGCTTCATCCACCAGGCTGTCAGGATGCTTAGCCCTCTCCCTGCTCCTCTAGCTCTCCTTGCACATATGTCCGTCCACGGGGCCACTAAAAGATTTCCCACTATGTGACACAGTCTTATGTCTCCTCATCCTACCCTTTATTTTCACCTTTTCACATCTTTAAATGAAAATTGCCTTCTGTCTTTCTAGGCCTACAGGATGATGAGGTATAAATGTAAATTCATTTGATCACCCTGTGGTCACCATGTCTGAGTAGGAGGGAAAGACATGGTGAGAAAAGCACCTACACTTACTCTCTGACAAAGGACCTGTTAGAGAATGGCTAACCAAACCCAAAAGAGACAAATGCTCATGAGAATAGTAAAGGAAATGAAGAGATAAATATAAACTCGCCATGGCTACGCATACTGATGCTTGTATAATTCTGCCTGTGTAGGAATTATGTGTGTCTGTAGTGTCCCTGCTCTGGGAAACTTACTTAGGCACATGCACATATATGAAGGTAGCCTGCTTACTCTGTATTCATCTACACCTCTGTTAGCTTATGTCCTCCTTTTCTGGAAGTCACTTTGGATAAAAGCGTCTGCTAAGTCTAATGTAATGTAAATGTAATGTATTGTACTGGCTGAGTGGATTTAAAGACAGGGCTGGCAGATTGATGCCCCATGCATGCCCTGTGCCCGCAGATATCTCTGGAACACTCACTGCCCGCCTCTGCCCCTGTCCCTTCCCCACTCACACTCACACTCACACTCACACTCAATCCCGTCTGAATGGGGCCCAACAGAGAAAGACCACTACTATTTCCTGTTAATGAGGCTACAAATAACCATAGCAACTTCTGTTTGCAGAACGCTGTGATGCTGATGAGTGACTTCATCGACTGGCTCATCCCCGACATTCCCAAGGACATCAGCCAGCAGATGCAGAAGGAGAAGGCCCTCCTCGTCGATCTCTTCATGAAAGAGGAACGCGGGAAGAAACATTTTCGGAATACCCGCAACCTAGACAGCCCGTCTCTGCCACGATCGCGCCTCAACTCCAACACACAGAGCACCTGTTAGCATCTCCTATGTCCTCGAGAACTGTTCCACCTCAGACAGACTCTGTCCAGTAGGTGGTGTTATACAAAAGACGGTTTGATGTTAAAGGCGTATTTTAAACTATTTTCAACATTTCTCAAACTTTGGATGCTACTTTTCGGGGTGTGCAATTTAGAAACAGTCAGCAGATGGGAGGACAGGGAGGATCAAACACTGTTTTCTAAATGAGCAAGATGCACAGAAAGCCAACATCATAGATCCGTTATTTAGGAAACAAAACCTTATGAAAGTATATATCATGTAATATAGTATATAGTACATCAGCGCTATTATTATGTTTAAGTCACAACATAGAGTTTCAGTTCAGATCCATGAAGACATTTAAGAATTTTTTTTTATACATGATGCATTCATAGGAAGATCTTGTATGATGTTCTCTTGTTGAGCCTTGAATTCTTCTAGTTCCCTTTTTTATAAAGCTGAATTTCACATTGAGAACAATTTAACATACAGCACAATTTAACATTCAGGGAATGCCCAAAACTATGACCTTACGAGTGGCTATGATGGCATGCCATCAGTTACAACAGCTAATTTTGCTAGTTTAAATTGTGAATTTATTTCTCCTTTGAAATGTTCCACTGTTTTCCGCTCTCTAGATAGAATTTGTGTGCTCCTTTTGGGTGTACAAATGTTTTCTTTTAGACAAGTAGGATAGGAAGGATGGTTGAGATGAAGAGTCACTAGGCTTAGCCACAAAATATTTATATTTGTATGTTTGAATGTCTGCACTTTACCTACAACCTGTCTCTTTCAATGGCAACTCTTTTTTTACATTTTAAGTCTTGAAAGCTTTCAATATTGGACCTACTGCCATGACTTGACATGACATGCCATTTTTTTTATGAATTTGCTGGAAACAAAATCCTGCATATGGCCAATTTTAACAAAATAATTGCCATGATATTTCTAGCACCTGGAAACTACTAGGGTAAGATAGGTAATCTTTAAACTGCCAATAACTTGTGATTAAATAGTCCATACTAGTTATATTTTAGCCGAGACCATTTTACTTTCATGACAGCCGAATCTTCATTAGGGGTTGGTATCGTTTTTAGTTTTATTTATTCCAGTTATGGTTCTTATCTCGTTCTGAATCTGGTTCTTTTCTAATCTTATTTCTGATTACACATTTGTTTATAGTTTAAAAACGAATTTCTAACCATTTTTTGCCCCATTTCCTGAAGATACATATGACAAAACAAATTATTACACTTTCATACAAAATGCATTAATTAAAATGCATATATCTTAATGAATTCACACATTTTGGAGATTCTTAACCAGGGCCAGTCTTTCATGCCCAACCCTAATCATACAATCACACGAAACTTAATTAATGAAAGCACCAAAGAACGTTGATCAAGTTTAGTACTGGTTAGAATCACAATAAATCATTTTGCCTTATGCCCAGCCTACATTTGATTTTCACACAACAGGTGATCATCCAACTTGGTATATTTGCTGAGGAGCAAAACTACACTAGCGTGTTGCATTTGGAACATCAATATTTTTACAGTTTTTGTCAAAAAAGGCTCATAATGCTAGTGAACGGGGCAACCTCTTAAGCATATTTTAAAAATGTGCGTAATTTTGCTCCTCAGCCCATATACCAACTCATTATCATGTTTTAACGTACCCAAAGTTCCTTTTACACCAGAATTCTCCTTTACAATACAATGAGTTTTTCGGTGTTCCTCAGCAAAAAAATCTATAATATGATATAATATTTAGAACTATGTGTTCATTAGTGTGCAACGATTTCCAATAATATGTCAATGTGTTTTGCACGCTTAAAATGATCCCTTTAAATCTGTATATGAGCCGCCCTGCCTCAAGAAGGTGGCCATATTGCAACTGCCATATTGGATATGGTTGCCACGGCAACGTTGTGGGTGAAGGTGCCTTTATAGTCGGGGGTGCACATAGCTGGGGCGCAGACAAACATGCACCCCAATAATAACCCATGTGCACCAGTCAACACAGAAAAACTATTTTGGAACCTGTTTACTTTGTTTTGCATAGATCTCTAGTATGATCACAAATATTATGACAACTGAGGGCTTTTAATTATGACGATTTTATAATTCCACAGAAAAATAGGTGTTTTCATGGTTGTTAATGTGATCACCTTAGCGTTCTTACCCCTGATGCAAGATGATCCTTGAAACATCATCTAGTCACACTTTGTATCATTAATAACCAGATTTTTCGAATAATTTTATCACAACCACAAACCAGGCAAAGGGCCAATGTTTTACTGCTCAGGTACAGCAACCAGACACAGCAGCAGCATGGTATATGCTGGCTAACTTTGCAGTTGTTCACAAGTATGCCTACTAAGCAGCATGTTCAGATGCTCCCAAGAGAACCAGATCAAAACAGTGCAGTCCTGACTGCCGATTTCTGTTACAAATTTTGTGTGTATTTTAGGTGCAAATAACCCTAAATGATGGCATACCTAAAGGTGTAAAAATCAGTTGGGAATCTTTGTATTGACTTTAAGAGGGTAAAAGTGATCATTTTCAATAAAGACCCATCCATCACCTGAAAAAAAGACTAAATTCTGGTTCCAGTGTTGGGAGCTGTTAACATAACATGAACAATATGGCATGTGTTTACATACGTTGATGCATACGTTCGTGCATGTTTATTGGGGGCATAACACTAAGGTCTACTCATACTACTCTTTGTGAAACCCTTTGTGTGACAAATCAAAGACACCACTGTTCTATAGCCATACCGCACCGTGATGACTTCACCCAGCTGTTGTACTTCTCCCGTATGACGCTGCTTGCTGTCATTTTTTCCAATATGATGTCAGGACTCTGTATTGTTTGAATGGCTTTCTGCGTTCAGCCAGAGCTTGTCTGTGATGTTTTAAATGTCTGATGAGTACCAACTATTGGAACCTTGTTTGAGTTTTTTATTTATGTTTCTATGGAGAACCTTTTTGCATTTTTGCTGCCTACGACATTTTTTTACCTTGTTGCTGCTCCCGTGGCTGTTTTTTGTTTTCTAACAGTTTAAAGAGACTGAGCTAACTGTTTTGGGGGCCCGTTTTATTCTAAAACCTGACATGAAACAAGATCTGACATGTTTTCTATTGTTGTCTTTAGTTCATGTGGGTCAGTAAGATTTCAAGCAATTGTAATGTGTGATTGTAATAAAATAAGAAACACGAGCTGCTCAGGAATCCTGGGAAATGTGTATGCTTTGAAATTTGATGGCAAGAAAATTGGACAAATTATCTATGGTAAAATCCATGGTATACAGTACCTGCTTCGATGTCATTATTTTTAGTATTTGCAAAATACAGTGTATGTATTTTTAAAGTAAATAATGTATTGTGGTATTTTAGATATGTATGTAGATTATGTTTTAGTTGCATGGGGTGCTATTTGTTTTCTTTTGTACTTATGTTTTGAACTTGAATGTTTGGTGCCACAACTCCTGCTCTTATAAAAACTAGATGTACCGCGTAGCAGTATTAGAAGCCAAGATATGTACTGGCAAATAATTTCTAGGTACGTCTTTAATTTTGATTGACATGTAACTTTGAAATGGTTCATCTCAAGATAAATCCTTTAATAACTTTTTGTTACCATATGTTCTATAAGCACACGAGACCGACTTACTACTATAGTAGTAACTATATCTAAACTGAAGTTTAAGTAGCATATGGCAGTATCACCATTAATAATAACAGGTGTATTACTGACACCTAGTAGTGTGGCTGTAGCTGCAAACACAACACCCCCCACCACCACCACCACCACCACCACCACCACCACCACGTAACAGTTCTTCCTGGTGTAAAATAACAATTGCTTATGGTGTATACCTTCTTGTGTATGCCTGTAACGTAAGGCATTTAAAACATAGGCTAGAAGAGTTATGAACATATTATCAGAGTGTAGCAATCACTGAACCTAATGCATAACCATATACTATTTTAACAAGTAAGCATCAAAAATAAATGAGCTCCTAGTATAACTTGAAAGGACATGAATCAGTTACTTTTATTTCTTAGGCATCAAATGAAACACTTACTGCTGAACATCCTTTATTAAACCTAAGGGATTACTTATCACTGAATTAAAGTCAAATTATGTAACTTTACAAGTTACGTGGTGAAACCTAGTGAAGGCACATGTCCATGGACTGGGGAAGATTACTGCTCCTGTCTTTTAGCCATGCAGGAGGTGTCCATTTTCTGGCAGGATGCACACAGTCAGGCTTGTCTCTCTCAGATGTACATCTTTCCACTGGTCCAGTCCTATTCAGATTGGTCTGAAGGTGGCGCCACTGTGTCCATTGCTGGTCTGGTGGCTTCACATCCGCATCAGGCACTTGTGTCAGTGCCTGCCAATGCCAGTTTTTTCCATCAGCCAGTCCATACGTGCCGGGGAGCCACTTGTTTCTGAAATTCAACTGGATCAGTGAACTTAGAATGACATGTGTCTGTGTCATATGTTCTCACTCTTACTCTGTCCCCCACTTTAAAAGCAGGAGTGTGCGCTCCCCTCCTTACGTCACAATATGCCTTCACCTGGCACTGGCAGTTTGAGACTCTATGGTGCACTTCCTCATCCTGGTCAGCGCAGGTTGGTAATGACATAATAGCAAGCTTGGTTCGCATCCGAACATCAGTTCGAAAGGTGACACACCTGTCATGGCATGTGGAGTCGCACGGTAAGTGTGCAGGAAGTCTGTCACTGTCTGTTTCCATGGTGCAGCTTGGACAATGGCAGCTTGCACCACACTTTTAAGAACCCTGTTGAATCTTTCCACAGCACCATTTGATGCAGGGTGGTACACAGACACTCTGATGCGTTTTATGTTGCGTTCCCTCAGAAGTGCAGAAAGTGCAGTGGAAATCAGTTGTGGACCATTGTCTTGTCAGTACACACTCAGGATTTCTATAACGACTAAAGGTTGCAGAGAGAAATCCAATTAAAGTCTTAGTGGTAATAGAGGATGTGAGTGACACTTCTCGCCATTTGGAGTAATAATGAATTATGGTAATGGCAAACCTGCAGTTTCATATGGCTTTCTTAAATGGCCCCACTATGGTAAGACCCAACTTGATCCACAGAGGTAGAGGAACAGGCAACAGACATACAGCCAACAGACAAGCAATTAACATATAAATATGTTTATAAATGTTTTAATAATAAGAAAAAATGTGAAAATAAAGGTTAACAAATGATGAACTAAGTGTTAATTAAGAGTTAACAAATATATTTATACACGATTTATAGGGAGTAGGTATTCTAAAGTGTTACCTAGGGTCATTTTAGCTGATAGGATTTTGCACCTTTTCCCAGAGAAGAAACCCCCAAACTCTGACTAGGTAAACTTTAAAACTGGTTCTGGCACTGATGGCAGGTGAATGTGGTATGAAACAGCACAGCAGGCAGGTGTTTTTTTTTTTCCGTATAGTATTGCAATCAACACTGCACAAGGTGAACATATTAATGTCATATCGACAGGGCAAGCAACAGGCAACAGACTATCATTTTTATTGTTTGTAGATGTATATGTGTACTTGGACATTTCACAAACAATGATAAGTGTCAAAAGGTAGCCTATGGGAAATATGTATGTAACAATATGGAGGGGGAAAAATGGTCCGTCACCAAACATACACAGGCTTCACCGACAGATGCGTATGGTGTCGTTGAATTCCGAGGAGGAGGCCACACCAACAAGGCAATGGTTTGTACTGCATGTGTGCTTATTTTGTAGCAGTGTGTGATGAGGTGAAGCACCAGAAAGACCAGAAAGGTAGCCTATGGGAAATATCGTTAGCTTCATAGCATAATTGCCTAAGTCATTTTTTGGTCAAATTGAGATTTTTGCACAACTTTACTCCCCTACCACTTCTGCATCATCCTGTCTGTCTGCCTATGTCATTGGCCAATCGCAACACTCATAAAAGTAAAAAAAAACATAGCTGCCTAAGTCATTCATTTGACTTAGGCAGTTTTACCATTGGACTTAGGCAGTTTTTATACAATCAATTTGACTTAGGCAGATTATGCCTATGACTTAGGCAGTTTTACCATTGGACTTAGGCAGTTTTTCTGAGAATATAAAATAAACAGTACATCTTCTCAGCCATTTTGCATACATCAAAACTGCCTAAGTCACTTTTATTTGATAAAAAAAATGATGTTCGGTTTTGTTCTTTTTCCAAACTTTTTCTCCCATCTACATGAATGTTCTGTGAAAATATCAATAAAAAATATGCATGTGATTTTTAGAAAATGTGTTTTTTCTTGTTTTCCAAAAACACAAAAAAATGACTTAGGCAATTATGCTATCAAGCTAACGATATGTATGTAACAATATGTAAAGGTGTAGTAGAGAAGGTCCAAGAGCGACACTTATCAACACACCCAGCAGGCAGATGAGATAAGGGGCAGAGGGTACCAGTTCCAGACACCCCTGAATTTGTTGTTTGCATGTGGTGCATTGAACCATGCTGTAAAGCTTTATATAATATTAAATTATGTGTAAATTAGTTCAGAATTTGATTACACAACATTGTTGTCTATCACACAGTCCCATGTCAGATTTTCCTGTAAGAAGGGCTCAACATTTCTTCTGACTCAGACTTTATTTTTCAACCACACTTTAGCTGATGGAATTTTGCACATTTTCCCAGAAAGAAACCCCGTCCCATGTCAGATTTTCCTATAAGAAGGCTCAAAATTTAGCAAACCATCTTCTGATTCAGACTTTTCATTTTTCAACCACACTGAGTGTGTAAATGCAAACAATAATCCTGTAACCCCTCCCCTTTGCTGGTGTATTACTGGTATTGTTCTCTGCAGCTTGTGTACTACATACCTTCATTGCAAATTGCAAAATTTGGTTCGATAAATGTTCTTCATAACTTAGCAGCACGTCTAACACTTCTATTGTTATTTCATTCTGCTTATTTCTATACATTTATTTATGGCACTTCATTTACAAAGTAGATTTGGAAGTATTTCCAATCTCAACTCATTTAATCTCTCCTGTTAAAGAGCAATGGTCTCTTTAAGCCTGATTATGCAGAGAGGAAAAGAGAATGAGAGACAGAGAGACTGAGGGGATAGAGAAGGGCAAAGGGAGCTTATGTTTTAGCAGATAGAACAAGAATGTATTCTATTTGTCATGCAGTTTTTTCTTGCTGGAATTTCCATTCACAGGTGACATTCATTGCAGCCTGATTATGTGGTATTCATCCTACAAGTTTGCATTCTCTCAATTATTTAGAGGTAAACTGTGGTCAGCACAGAGGGAATTTGTATTGAGCTATAACCTTGTTTTTTATTTAGATAGGATATTTGAGGCTGTATAAAATCCCACAGAAAAGGCTGATCTAGACACTTGTTAATGCTGAGAGTGGTGGCACAGTGAAGCATCAGTTCATGTGAGAAATATGGATAACCGGACACCGGGACGAAAAAAGAGTGGATCCTTTAAACACGGTTCCATAAAACGAACCGTATCGGGTTCTGTGAAGGTAAGGTACAAATACATTTTTCAGCTCCTACCACCTGACACCCACTAAATGGTGCATACACTATCTCAAACTACTGTTTGTTATTACTAAAACGTTTTATGTTTGTAAGGTGGAACAGTTATGTAGATGATTATGTATTTATGTAAATAGCAACATATCAACCAACACTAACTAAATGTCCAGTGCACTATTCAGTAAAGAAGACTGTCTATTCTTGTATTTTTACACATCTTTGTACTTTGTATTTGCTAAAATGTTTTTGATTTAATATATTGATAAACTTGTGATTCTGATAAAAGTTAATAAAGGTTATTAATATCTGAGGACCTGAGCTTTAAAAGCAAAACAAAAAAGCTTTTAAAAAGTTATGGAATCATTTTACTCATTTCTGTCTCATATATTTTAGCAATTTCATACAAAAAAATAATAGAAATTCAACTTCAATCCAAACCTAAATTTAGCTCATTCAGTGTCTGTCAGTGCAAGCAGTCCTTCCCCAGCTGAATTAAAAAAACAGACACTAATTCATTTTGGTATGATAAGTATGTCTGCATTGGTGAGTAAATCAGAGTAAATGAAAGCTACTTTAGCTTCCCAATCCGCTTATTTAATCCAGTCCAAATGCTTCTCATTTGCTTGCTTTCAATCTCATTGGCTTAATATGTCTTCTCCATCAGCCAGCACCGTTACCATCTGCTTTTTTTCTGTAGTTGATTCTCCCCAATTCATCTTGATGTGTCTTGGAATTTCGTTTTGTGAATTGTATATCACACTGTATACGTAGCTCGAGCCAGCTAGCCTGGTAAACCAGCCCCTCATACTTCATTTCATTCTGTAAAGAGGGTCTGGCTAAGGTTGCATTGACATGGTTTTCCCAGGCAGAATCTTGCCTAACCAATCAGCGAACAAAGGGAGTGTTGATGTTAACTTTGTGTGCTATATTTGAATTATATTTGAATTAGAGTGCATAGGCAGACTTATAGCCAGACTAATTGCATATGTCAGGACCAGACGTTAGTGATTGGTTAAAGGCAAATCTAATCATTTTAAACTTTAGCAGAGTCTACACCTCCAGGAAGAAAACATTTTTCAATACAGCACAGCCAGACCCTCTGTACATAATGAAATGTAAGTAAGTGGTGCTCCCAGAAGATACTATTTGCAGCTTTATGGTATTCAAGCCCTTCATTATTATTGTGTAGTTGTCTGTACAGCGAAATTAAAACAACAAGGCCACAGGGTGCAAGATGAAAGTGAGGCACAGTAGGTGTTGCACATAAAGTTGTGGCTATTTTACACTTTTAACATAAACAACAGCAGCAGTGGGGTACACGCACACACACGTATGCACCCACACACACACACACACACACACACCCGCACACACACATACCCGCACATACCCGCACACACACACACACACACAGCAGCAGCAGCAGCAGCACTGGAGTGATAATGAGGTGAAGTGTCTCTACAGAAATCAGTATCACTGTTCAGGTGCACTTAAAATTCTGAATACCCATGGAAAGAAGCTGTTCTTTCCGGACCAGCTTTTCGGCTTTGCACTTCATGGACCTAAACCTTCTTCCAGAGGGTAGCATGTTGAACAGGTGATAGCTGGTCTTTTATGATCGCCTTTCTGCAGTTCTGGTGACCTGCAGTGCTGGGATTTCCATTATTCTCCTTTTTTTAGAGACAAACTGTGGTCAGCAGAAGAGGTCGTTTGTATTGGGCTAGAAACTTGTTTTTTTAGAGTCTGTAGACTCTTCCTATCAGCAACTGCACAGCTGGCATACCATACAGGGATGGCGTGCAATATCTACAGCCTTACAGGTTTCATTTAAACAGCTATGTGGGTGGGTGGGTGAGTCAGATACTGTACTGTGTTGTAGAAAAAAACCCTTTCCTGCCCTCATCCAGGGATTTGTTGACATTGCTCTCTGTGTGGCCATGCATTGTTATCCCTACACTCCATAAGGGCCTGATGGGAAAAGAACAGCAAGCAAAGCCGATTAATTCAATCCCACTGTGCTTATTTTGCGTCTTTGTGGGCGCATCCCTCCAGATTAGATGCATGTTTATTAACCATCTGACGATAAAGAGGGAAAGCAGAACAGCTGTAGTCAATGCAACTTATGCTAAATGTATGACAATTGTGAGCAGTAGTATATTAATCACTGATGCTGATTTTGCTTGAGTGCTCACTGCTCAGAAAACTAAATATAGTTCATAGTGTGCCTATGTTATGGCCTCCATATTGATGGGTTCTTTTACATTACTTTATTATGCAGGAACGATTAAAAGTAACACATTTACAGTTCATTTAAATTTAATTTAGGGACACTAAAACAATTGTTGTATGCTGTACAACAGTGCTAAGTACAGCATACAATAGACAATGAGATTCATTAAATACATAAACTTGCGCAGATTTAGTACAGAAGAGAAAAACACATTATACAATTCACCTGTTCTCTCTCGTAGAGCCAAAGGGGATGGATTGAGAAGACCTTCCAGAAGAGAGAGTGTATTTCTATTATTCCCAGCAAAGACCAAACTAGGTAAGAAACCACAATAAATAATAAATCGGCTATCGCCATGTTATTTTGGTCTGTGAACTGTTCCTTTTCCCTCAAACAGGTGTAGCTGTGGTCGGCTGGTCACTCAGCATGCTGGAGTCTCAGCAGCTGTTAAGAATGAGGAGGAGACAGTGGAGGGGGAAAAATGGTCCGTCGCCAAACACACACAGGCTTCACCGACAGATGCCTATGGTGTCGTCGAATTCCGGGGGGGAGGTCACACCAACAAGGCAATGGTTTGTATGTGTGCTTATTTTGTAGCAGTGTACTGTACGATGAGGTGAAGCAACAGAAAGACCAGAAACTCTTTTAAACTTATATCAATGTCTATACCTCAAATCGCTGTCCATACCTTGGTAAAGTGCTAATTTTCAGAATCATAAAATTGTTTTATATTGTTAGAACATACAGTAAGGATAGCTGGAGCAAAGGTGAGCAAAGGTGGGCTAGTTATTATCAGGAATTTATATTATATTATATTATATTATATTATATTATATTATATTATATTATATTATATTATATTATCCTTTTAAGTTGTTTGTTAATGTGGTTGTGTCTCCATTGCTGTATATGTGTCACTCTATGTATGTTGTGTTTTGTTTGACCCATTCTGTATATGTGTCTATATGTATGTTTTTTTAGTGATTTTACTGGGTTGATTTTTTGATGTTTTTACTGATTCTTAGTACATACGAGTCTCCTACGACACCAAGCCAGACTCCCTCCTTCAGCTGATGGTTCGTGAGTGGCAGCTGGAGCTCCCAACTCTGCTCATCTCTGTGCATGGCGGTCTACAGAACTTTGACTTACAGCACAAACTCAAGCAGGTGATCGGGAAAGGGTTAATCAAAGCAGCTGTTACCACGGGAGCCTGGATCTTCACCGGAGGTGTGAGCACAGGTAGGCTATACGCTCTCACTACGCCTCTGAGGGTTTAGAGGAACATACACTACTGTACATTTACTGTATGTAAAGTTGTATGGGAAGTTCAACTACCCAGCAGCCCAAGTTTGACAGGGACTCCCTGAAACTCTCCAAGCACCATATGACAATGGAAGTCTGAAATGTGTTAGTATGGATTACCACTGTCCGAACTGCAAAGTCTCCAGATGTTTTGGAGGCATTTGGAAAGCATTCGGATGCATCCATTGTGGAAAATGTGTCACCAACAAAAACATAGCCTCATTTCAGTTATGTCAATATGACATCTTTAATAACTTTAGGAAGAACATATACTAATGGAGTATTCAAGCTAGCAGCTTGCAGCTGCCCCCTGCTCATGTATGTGATTAGGTTTAATGCAGTTTACGTTTCTGTTTTTTGCACTGTGTGCTGTGTGGTGTAATCACAATAACCAATGCGAATCACTTTCACTTTTACTCATTATCATTAATTTTAGATCAAAACAAAATGTAACATAAAATTTGCGCTGTAAAAACTGAGATGCCCTCTTTAATAGTTACCTATTTCACAGGTGTGATGCGCCATGTAGGAGATGCACTCAAGGAGCACTCCTGTAAGTCCAGAGGAAAAGTGTGTGCCATTGGCATTGCTCCCTGGGGAATAGTGGAGAATAAGGAAGACCTCATAGGCCAAGATGTAAGTCTGCTACTTTACTCTTAAAGGCTGCTGATGTTGTCACTTTTACACTTGTTTACCACTTGTTAAAATAGCTAATCCTCAGTAATTGAAAATGTATAATCCTATACAAAGTCCCTCAGTTTTTTTGGGCCACATTGCATATGTACATATGGTGTTTAACATAATATATTTATATACAGGGTGGCCATAAATACCTGACACATTTTGAATGCTGGTATCCTAAATTATAAAAATGACACATTACCAAATATATTACTTACATATTGTATACTTGCTTACAGCTGCAAGCAATATACTTGCTTACAACTCTACAAATACATGTAATCCCCCATGTTTCTCTTCTGATTATGTATAGGTAACACGGCCATACCAGACGATGGCAAACCCAATGAGTAAGCTGTCAGTGTTGAACAACAACCACTCACATTTCCTCCTGGTGGACAATGGGACTCATGGGAAATATGGTGCAGAAGTCCGGCTGCGCAAACAACTAGAGAAGCACATCTCCCTGCAAAAAATCAACACACGTAAGTGCAATTTGTGGTTGCACAGTGAAACTCTTTCTTTGCTGTCCACTTGAATGCCACACGTACAGTAATACCACATGTAATTAGACTTGCAATTCTAAGGAATTATAGATACTGTGCACACATGTTAATAATGTGCATTATTTGATTAAGCTCCTGTGTGCATTGAAGAAGAAAAAGAAAAAGAATAAGGAAAACATTGCTTTGAATTGCACTGTAAGACATAATAAAAATCTTAAGACATATTAAAAGCAATATAAACAATTGAATAAAAATGTCTGTGCAATATGCAAGTTGATCTGTAGTGCAGTGGTGTCTTCATGCAGAGGTTCGACAATAGCTTAAGAGAATATTATATGCATATTACACAATATTACACAATAGCATAAAGAAGCTCATTAGACATTCCGATGTTTCTGTGTGTGTCCCATGTGCTTGTGTTTCTGTGTGTGTATTTGTGTGTGTGTGTGTGTGTGTGTGTGTGTGTGTGTGTGTGTGTGTGTGTGTGTGTGTGTGTGTGTTCTATGTGCTTGTGTTTCTGTGTGTGTGTTTCCTATGTGCTTGTGTTTCTGTGTGTTTCCTATGTGCTTGTGTTTCTGTGTGTTCCATTTGCTTGGGTTTGTGTGTGTGTGTCTCATGTGCTTGTGTTTCTGTGTGTGTGTCTCATGTGCTTGCGTTTCTGTGTGTTCCATTTGCTTGTGTTTCTGTGTGTGTTATATGTGTTTGCGTTTCTTTGTGTGTCATGTGCTTTTGTTTCTGTGTGTGTTCCATGTGCTTGTGTTTCTGTGTGTCATCCATGTGCTTGCTAAGGCCTGGGGCAGGGTGTGCCTCTGGTGGTGCTGATTCTGGAGGGCGGGCCCAACGTGATCTCAACGGTGTGTGAGTGCCTGCGGGAAGAGCCGCCCGTGCCTGTCGTGGTGTGTGATGGCAGCGGAAGAGCCTCTGACATCATCTCATTTGCACACAAGTACTCAGAGGAAAATGGGTAAAATCATAGCTATGGACACCGTCCACTTACTCATTCCCCACATTTAGCTGTAAACAAAAAACAGTCCTGTAATGTTGTTAGATGAGATGTTCATGTTGAAATAAGAAGAACATTAGCGGCAGCCTAAGGAGAATGATAATATGATAATTGTTCAGGCTTGCATGTGTGCTCATGTAAACAGCTCCCCAGTGCCATATATGTTTACATTTCATTACAACGAGTAAACAGACTTCTTTCAGAGGGATATAAAAGCCATTGACACTGGTCATTATACTTTTATACAAAAATATTGGATTTCTCTCTCTCCCGTTCCCTTAGCTACCATAGGTTTATGGGTAGAAATACAAGTAGAACTACAAGTAGAAGCCATATTACAAAGGGGAGAATGTTGGAGTGGCCCATTGAAAGTCAATGAAATGTTTGTCAGTATTCTAAAGAGCTGTATAAGACAGTTAGCATTTATAACTAGCTATTAATATCTGCTTTACAAACAGACCAAGCAACTGCCGTTGCCTCAGTAAGACTGTATGCCCACCACCATCATTATAGCTTATATTGTTTTACATTGCCTATAGCAAATGTAATTATAACTTTACAGGGGCTAGTATTTCCTATAGAAAATGTAATTATAGCTTTACAAGCGCTAATATTTCCTATAGCAAATGTAATTATAGCTTTGCAAGCGCTATTACATGTATTTCCTATAGCAAATGTAAAGTACTGTATGTAAAGTTAAAATTTTAAGGGGTTTTTTTTGCACATATGTACTCAGGATCATTAGTGATAATTTGAAGGACCAGCTGCTAGTGACCATACAGAAGACCTTCAACTACACCAGAAGTCAGGCCCAGCAGATCTTCCTCATGGTGATGGACTGCATGAAGAGACGAGAGTTGGTAAGGCTTCTCTATTTAGTGGCGACTTTTGAATACACTTTCTGAAGTTATTTCAGGCCTTACATTTTTTCTAACTGTAAACTGTGGACATGCTATACTGTATATTCTCAAACAAGTCTAATGTATCCTTTGATTTGTCACATTA
The DNA here is from genome assembly GCA_030347295.1 of Setipinna tenuifilis. Classification (NCBI taxonomy): domain Eukaryota; kingdom Metazoa; phylum Chordata; class Actinopteri; order Clupeiformes; family Engraulidae; genus Setipinna; species Setipinna tenuifilis. The sequence goes on along the minus strand of CM059280.1, from coordinate 5,023,025 downwards.
ATTAGCTATTTTACTCTCATAAATAAGATAGTACAAATCAAGATGCTGCTACTGTATGTCGCCCGTACCTAACTGCACCACTGCCAGGAAATGGGGGTGCCATGAAAAAAAAATTCAATTTCAATTTTCAATTTTCTGTTTACAGATTACAGTGTTTCGCATGGGTTCAGAAGGCCAACAGGATATTGAGATGTCAATACTTACTGCACTGCTGAAAGGTAAGGTTTACAAACCTATAGCTACAAAGATACCTTAACACATACAGTAGGACACCATGGCTCAGAGGATGCAGAAAAGTTATTGAAATCCCAAGGGCCGTAGAACATAATGACCGAAAATGTTTACTTGGGGCAATATTGTATTATATATTATCATATAATATATGTAGCTGATTAAAGGCTATTTGAACTGTTTAAAAAAACAAGAAGGGAGGAATAAAGCAATGCAGTGCTTATTTCTTAAGAGTACCTTAAAAGGATCGCTTATTGTAATATCCGAACACATATCAAGTGAACACAGACACAGATACACACAAACACAAAGACAAGAGCTATTTGTCAAGGCATAACACATATTTAAGTATCCAGTCAAATTAATTAATCAAAACATTGATACAAACTGATGAACATTTCACGTTTTGTTGTGATCTCTCACCTTTAGGGACTAATGCTGCTGCTTCTGACCAGCTGAGCCTGGCCTTGGCCTGGAACAGAGTTGATATCGCCCGAAGTCAGATTTTCATCTACGGTCACCATTTACCCGTAAGGCCAGCACACCTGCATCCTGTGATACATTTATACTTTATACCACATGGTGATTTTACACTACAAACACTAAATTGATTCACTGTAAAACCGTATTGTCAATACAACTCAAAACTTTTGATGTAACTGATTACGTCAATAGTTTTGAGTACATTAACTATATATTTTAATTAAAGTTAACTTTAAAAGTTTAAGTACAAGTTCATGTAATTAAACTTTTAAAGTTAACTTTAATTAAAATATAGTTAGTGAATGTGCCTGTTTGCTTGTTTTTATTTTTTCTTACACGTATGTACAGACAGGGGCTGCCCTACCCACCACAAGCACACCCCAGCTGGACAAGACAAAGAGCCCCGCCCCTGTGCGCGACAGCAAAGGAAAGGCAGGGCGTGGCAAAAAGGGCAAAGCGGGAAAGGCCAAACCTGAGCCTCCTGAGGAGACTGACCCTCGGAAACTAGAGCTACTCCACTGGGTACTCACAAATTCACTACTATTTTCCATAAATTAGTGGTAGTAGTTCAACTGCCCTGTCAGTGACATGTTCATGTTGCTTTCATCACCTGGGATGGTTTGGGTGTTTTGACAGGAAACTTCTCTCTTACATGGAGGGATTGCAAGATGGAGAGTTAAAATAACATGCTGTTCTAAACATACACCTTGCCTTTGGTGTGTAATACAAAGCAAAGATGTAGTATGCGTCAAATGTATAAATAAAGGGTAGAACTGCAGGCGGTTGTAAGGGCTCGGGTTGTACTACTACCTTCACATTGCCATAGTGCAGACAAGTCACCTACCTGTTTTACTGAGTGCAGACAGCATCTTGGTTTAGGGGGCAGTTGTGGCCTATTGGATATGGAGTTGGCCATGGGATCATCAGGTTTATTATGAAGTGTTACCAAGACAGCATATTGTCCCGGGACCACCACCAAAACATCTTACACGGCAGATTTCAGACAACAAGCTAATGACTGTATGATTGGGCTAAGGATTGTAACCATAGTAACATCCATGTTTGTGTGTCTCAGGTAAACTCCCTGGAGCAGGCTATGATGGATGCTCTGGTGATGGACAGAGTGGACTTTGTTAAACTGCTGATCGAGACCGGAGTAAACATCCATCATTTTCTCACTATTCCTCGGCTGGAGGAGCTTTATAACACGGTAATGAAGACTGCGATTTTAATTTGTCTATTATTGTAGTATTGGCAGTATAAGCATTGGTAATTGGCTATTTGGAAAATCCTGATGACTTTCTTTACAATATACTGAATATATGGAAATATATTGGTGCTTCATACACCTTTTTTTTTCAATAGAGACTGGGACCGATAAACACGTTACATTTTGTGGTAAGAGATGTGAAAAAGGTAAGTCTCTTTTTTCTCTAAGTTTGTATACATGTTGATGCATACAGCATACAGCCCACCACAATACCCCCACCCTGTCTCCTCTATTTCACTAGCATTTCTAAGCTGTAACTGTGTCAGTGCACTTCCTTCATATACAACCACAGCCAGTTAGCTAGCCAGAGAGCGTTCTTGTCAGTGGGAATTCAAACGTCAAATGATAATTGTCATAATAATAATATATATAAACTGTATTTGTACAGCCCAATTCATACAAGATGTAGCTCAAAGTGCTACAGCAGCTGTTGCAGTCTGGTAGTGCCAAGAAAGTAGATAAACTCTGTTTTGCATTGGATTATTTAAGTATAGGAAGAAACCTCAGGCAGAACTGCGGCCCCTAGGGGAGCCCATCTGCCAGGGCTGGGATTGACTAGAAGGTCCATCAGTAGAACAGCTTGTCCGACTGTTGTCAATCTGTCCATTGAGTAGAACAGTTTATGTGACTGTTGTCCATCTGTCCGTTGGGGGGGTCTTTCAGTAGAGCTGTTAAGTAAAGGCAAGGTTGAATCAGTAGGTCTTTAGCTGCATGATTCTATGTTCTATGTTGCCAGGGAAACCTGCCTCCTGATTATCAGATTACTCTGATTGACATCGGATTGGTCCTGGAGTTTTTGATGGGAGGAGCATACCGCTGTTACTACACTCGAAAACAATTCCGTACTCTATACAACAATCTGTATGGCCTCAAACGAGTAAGCTTTATTCCTTTCGAAAGCTGCTAATTGCTTTAAAATATACAGCACATGTCAAACAGTATACCATATTTCAAGGGTGGTAGCAAAGCCAAGTTATTTCTTTATTAATAATTTTTAACAATTACTTTATAACAATTATTAATACTTGTCTGGCACTTGTTTGTGTGTGTATATAGTACAACAGTTCAATCCAGTCAAGCATTTTCTTAACTTATGTTCAGACAAGTCACATTTCACAGTTGACAGTGCAGTCTGAATGATTTAAAATGTAATAAAACATTTTACATTTTTAAAATGTAATAAAACATTTAAAAATAAAAGATAAAAAACTGAATATTTTCTGCTTCCAGCCCAAAGCCCTGAAACTTCTAGGAATGGAGGTAACCAACATGCATCAACAGACACACCATAATTTATGTAATCCTAAAACATTGTGTACTTTCACATACTCTTAATTATTTGAATGGATTTGAGCTAAATTAACTGCTGCCACAGGATGACGACCCACATCCAAAAGGCAAAAAGAAAACAAAGAAGAAGAGAGAGGAAGAGGTGGACATTGATGTAGATGATCCGGAGGTCAGTCGTTTTAAATATCCCTTCCATGAGCTGCTGGTGTGGGCAGTGCTGATGAAGCGCCAGAAGATGGCGCTGTTTCTGTGGCAGCGCGGGGAAGAGGCCATGGCTAAGGCCCTGGTGGCCTGCAAGCTGTACAAAGCCATGGCACACGAGTCTTCTCACACTGAACTAGTGGAAGACATCTTACAGGACCTCGAAAACAACTCAAAGTATGTTTGTGCATGGACTTTTTTTAATTTATGGGAGAAAGCAGGAATGTATGCTAGTACCAGATTTCTAAAACCACTCCTATATAGCCAAAATGAACATCTATAAATAAAATATGGGCTCTTGTGAAATTTTTTGGGGTTGTATTTTAGCTATTGTGAGTATTATTAAATGCCCTGTAAGTGTATTCTTCTACAAAATCAATAAGACATATAATTCAGTGTAATAGATTCTGTACATCTTAATTGTTTTTGGCCATCTTTTATGTTAATGTTTCTAATTTCACTATATTTTATATTATACTTTCATGGATTAAAGTTTTCCGTCAATATGACGGATTTCCGTCATATCAAAAATTGCCTTGACGGATTTCCGTCATGTTGGGAATGGTCAGTCAGTTGAAATAAACACGCACGTGAGTCAGACCACGCGTCTCAAATGTATTTCAGTTAAATACGCACACAACAATGTCATGTTAAATTAACAGCAGAGTTAATTTCTTATTTGAGCTGTGCCCCTCCGCTTGGTCATGTTAAAACGCGGAAAAAAGGAACGTGAGTTGTCAAAATCGGAGGACGAGGCGCTTGTGCTCGATTAGTTCTGTAAACCTATTTGGATGAGGTATAGGTCTAAATCATTAACAGAAGTGAGATTTTAAGTGTGGACAAAAGCAAGATAGCCTACACGGTTAAGATTTTTTTTTAAATGAATGATTGAGTTGCAGGTAGCCACGGGCGAGGGGGAAACGGCTATAATAAATAACGGCTATATCCTAATTAATCCAATAGCTAGGCCTAGGCTATAGCCTACGTTGTTCAAATTCGCTTCAAAATATTTTACTGCAATAGTCTACAGAGCATTTACATATATATCCTCATATGAAGTTTGCTCGACCGTTTTTCCTAGACCTATGATCATGGACACCATTGGAAAGACGTTTGTCAAGTCGAGCGCAGCTGTCCCGACATGTCGCATTTCACAATTTGCTGAAAATCTTAAAGACCCGAACAGTCCAATTAGGCCATTAATCTAATGTCCGAAGGGCGTGTGAGACAAGCAGAGGAGAAGTTATAAGCATCGGACATGAAGCCGACGGTGTAGCCTACTGGTGACACCAGTGAATTTCCCTCACTTTCGATTACTGCCCATTTTTTCCGTTGCACCAATAGGCTATATGTCCGTGCCCAAGCCGAAATATTATGTTTAATGGGGAAATAGCGCCTACTTCTTGAAAAGTTTGCAAGCGATTATTTTCCGAGCATGCGCTATATTTTGGATTCGTTGCAATCAGTGATCAGACGCCTCGCTGATTAAACAAGCCTAGTAACCTATTTTAATTATAACCATAGTGTACCATCATGTTAAATAGCACTGAAAACACGTGTCCGCAGCAGCATTGAGACAGGCGATTGGAAATTAATAACTGAATCCACTATTTAGCCTATGCTTGTCTTAAGAAAATTAAGAATTAATAAAATGAAGATGTAGCCTAGGCCTATTTAAACACAAAGACCCTTACTTTTTGAAATATTAATACTCATGTTCCTAACCAGTGTATGTTCCGGATTGAGAGCGGAGCCATGGCTAAATTGGTTTTCGAAAGGGTATATTGGGGTACTTGATCAGATGTCTAACTGGAAAAAAAGTTCAGTCAGATTACTTTTTTTTTGCTTTAATCCCTGTACTTTAAATATGAATATATTACATTTTAAATATACATATGTTTTTAGTACTGTTGTTTTTTATTGTGATGTTTTTGTATTGTACATTGCTTTGGATAAAGGTATCTGTAAAGAAACACTAAACAAACTTAAACATGACATAGCCCTATACAGAATTTCAAAATAGGAAAAAATTATTTTACTAATTTCACTGCATGTCCTACTCTACCCAGTATGTCTATGCAAGTGACAATAAAACATCCTTGTATCCTTGTATGTCTGCTTGGCCAATCCTCTCTCCCCTCTCTTTACCTCTAAGGGAATTTGGCCAGCTGGCCTACGACCTGTTGGATCAGGCCTACAAGAATGACGAGCAGGTGGCCATGAAGTTACTGACGTATGAGCTGAAGAACTGGAGCAACTCCACCTGTCTGAAGCTGGCGGTGGCGGCCAAACACCGGGACTTCATCGCCCACACCTGCAGTCAGATGCTCCTCACTGACATGTGGATGGGGTGCCTTCGCATGGGCAAGGTTAATGGCCTGAAGGTATAACTAACTAACATATTCCACCGTATGCTTTTGGCACACACTAAAATAAGGTTTCACTTACAGCCATATACATGATTCACAACCAAAGATAAAGCACAGAAGTAGGGGTTTTAGGCATGGACGAACAAGGCAGCCGGCCGGGGCGCCATTTCGTAGGGGGCGCTACGAGCGCTTGGGGAAAACAAAAGTATGTGTATCATTAATCAAAGATAAAGCACAGCTCCACTTCTGATAAAAGTTCAGTTCAGTCTGTGTTGCATCAAATTCTCATTCTTTTTCCTACCAACAGCACTCTGTGACATTAAACAACAGGGCTATGTATCGATTCACATCAGATTTCTCCCTTAGGTATAATTAGGAAATAATTTCTTATTTTATTGGTGGCACTTCTGGCAGTCTGTTGATTCGATCTCAATCACCTCAAATGGTTACAGTGGCTCTTGGCAAGTCAGGGAATTTTGTGAAGCTTTATGTAACTTTATGAGAATAGCATACGAAGCCAGCACAGTGATCATATTTATGTGTGACCTCCATTTGTGACAATGATATTTTCACATGGCTGCCCTTTTATACAGGTAATCCTGGGCATTATATTTCCCCCATATATTCTACTACTGGATTTCCGCACTGGAGAAGATTCAGATTACCAGCGTTCCAGTGAGAATGAGGACAGCCATGACAAGGAAGATGACCACAAATCTACTAAGGTGCAGTACATGGCTTAGCAAACTCTCCCATTAGATAACAAATGTTGCATACATGTTTTTTTGCTGACAGAGTACAGAGTTGTTAACGTTAATGTAAATTCCCAACCACAACCTCACACACAAACTCAAATGGCTACTTCTGTGGTCATGAACACCATTACCTCTTGATGTCATGGATTACTGCTGCAGTTTAGCCATCTACAACTTCCAGAACGTATTTATTTTACAGAAAACACCAGTCATAATGTAGAAAGAAATCTTGCACAGAACACATGTTTAGTTGTATCACCTGTAATGCATTGGTAAAATGTTGGCTTGTTTTGTTTGGATTGTTCCTTTTCTTTTTTTCTGGCAAGCAACAGCCTTTTGGTACTTCTTAGACGTTTAACTGTAACTTAATACTGTACACTTAATTCTGGTACTGTGACTTCATATTTTCTCAGGGAGCAAAGACAGGATCACGTTCCAAGAAGAACGATGAAGAAAACGCTAGAAAGAAGCAAAGACGTGTCTCCATCGGGAAGAAGATCTATGAGTTCTACAATGCCCCCTTCACCAAGTTCTGGTTCAACACTGTGAGTTGTGAGATTATTTTTATTTATTTATTTTTTCTCTCGTTCTTTACTGCCCCTCATGATGTTTGCGTATGGCAGCCATCCTCACTGCTGCAGTGTCCTGTACTTCTGCAGTTCAGTAATGTAACACTTGTGTCCAGATTTGGCAGCTGCTTTATCAGAAGTTCTGCAAGATATAAAAAGTATATGTAAAAATATAAAATGTATTTGTTAGTGGTAAACAATTTCTACTGAAATGATTAGAAAACTGATGATAATTTGCCTGACATTGCATGATGTAAGACGACTTTATGATGACGGACACTAGCATTATGTTAGCACAGTTAATGTATAAAGGTTTAGTCTTTTCTAGAGTTGTTCTTGCTTTTTTGCTTTTTTGCTGCTTTTTTCACTGATTGTGTTGTGTACAGACGACCTATCTTGCGTATCTGGCGCTATACAACTACATCATCCTGGTCAAGATGGAGCGCTGGCCCTCGGTGCAGGAGCTGATTGTCATCGCCTATATCATCACCCTGGGACTCGAAAAACTTCGCCAGGTTTGTTACAGTGCCATAACAATTGCTGTTACATTACATTACATTACATTGCATTTGGCAGACGCTTTTATCCAAAGCGACTTACAAAAAAGCATAAGCAAACAGAGGTGTAAAGGGACACAGAGTAGGGACACTACAGACATATGTACTTCTGCCTAGGGACAGAGAAAGAGAGAGCTGTTTCAATGTATTTTCATTGTTTTTCTAATGATTGCCATTTTTATTTGCTTTAATTTTTACTTTTAATGATCACAAAAGGGATGTCTCTCAGGCGGGCCATAATGGATTTGAATGAATGAATAAGTCATCACTTATTAAGAGAATGTGGTTAAAAGTAGAGTCTCGATGTTTAGTACTATTAGTGCAAAATGAATTTAATAAATTCATTTAAAAAATTTTAAAAATTAATTTCAAATACTTGACTTGATAATCCTGTTTGTGTGTGTGTGTGTGTGTGTGTGTGTGTGTGTGTTGTGTGTGTGTGTGTGTGTTGTGTCAGATCCTCATGTCGGAGCCCGGTAAGCTAAAGCAGAAGATCAACGTGTGGCTGGAGGAGTACTGGAACATCACGGACCTGGTGGCCATCTCCACCTTCCTGCTGGGCCTGCTGCTGCGCCTGCAGAGCGAGCCCTACATGGGCTACGGCCGCGTGCTCTACTGCATCGACATCATCTTCTGGTACATACGCGTGCTCGACATCTTTGGCGTCAACAAATACCTGGGACCCTACGTCATGATGATGGGCAAGATGGTGGGTGGCCAAACTTACAGTACAGTACAGCTCTTCAATATCTGGTCTTTTTAAATGCATTGTCGTTTGAATCACTGTAGCTACTTGGGGCTAGCCTAATAAACCAGCCCCTCGTATTTTACTTCGTTTTGTACAGAGGGTCTGGCACAGTTCTCATTGAATGGCTGTCTGTAGACAGAATCCTGCCTAGCCAATCAGCGGACAGTGGACATTCATTTTATTATTATTATTAGTAGTAGTAGTAGTAGTAGTATTGTATTTTCTATTACAGATGATAGACATGCTGTATACTGTATCCCACATATTGTATTGCTGATGATGGACCTCCATTGTATAATTACTATTATTATGTATTATTGTATTTTGTGTTGCAGATGATAGACATGATGTATTTTGTAATTCATTTTTATTATTATGTATTTTGTGTTGCAGATGATAGACATGCTGTATTTTGTAATTATTAATCTTTATTATTATTGTGTTTTGTGTTGCAGATGATAGACATGCTGTACTTTGTGGTGATCATGCTGGTGGTGCTGATGAGCTTCGGGGTGGCCAGGCAGGCCATCCTGCACCCAGACGAGGAGCCAACATGGCGTCTGGCCCGTAACATCTTCTACATGCCATACTGGATGATCTATGGGGAAGTGTTTGCAGATTCCATAGACCGTAAGACCAGAGTTCATAGTAAGACTCTGTTTCCTGACGCCTTACGCCTGTGTTGCCTATATATGTAGGCCTGATGCTGCCTGTATTGTTTTGGCATCTTAACCCAAGTACAGATATCTAAACTAACAACCACTAAACCAGCTCTCTCCCTAGGTGCCTCATGCTTGTGTAATTCTGCCTGTGTAGGAAGTATGTGTGTCTGTAGTGTCCCTGCTCTGTATTTTTTTTTGTAACATTTTATTTAAAGGTGCAAATCGTACATACCACATTTAAAACACTTTTTGTAAAGCCTGCTCAATATATTTCCCAGTACTTCAGAATGCAAGAATCTATGTTTATACACCAAAGGTGCCGTTTCACCACACATATTTAGTTAATTGTGCCGTAATGACTTACATTCCTCCATGGACTGTATAGCATTTTTGAGGGGGATGAGCAAATATCTTGGTTCTCTTGTTTTTAATGCCACTATAACGTGGTTTGAAAATCCTGCAGGAAGAGAGCTGAATTTGTGGCAGCTTCAAATTAGCACTTACACTTCAGAATGGCAAGCCTGGATGAATAATAGGTTTCTGTGGTTTTCACGTCATTCCTAAAATGCTGACAGTGGGGTGGAAAAAATCTTTTTACCTTCTTTTTCTTTCAATGTATGATTGTGTCCTTTTTCCAAAAATAACTTCAGCATAACACCTGAATTTGTTCCCCTGCCATTATTTTTGTCTGTTTTCAATTGGAACACCCCAACTTATATATTCAGAAAGCCAAATACAGATCCACACATCCTATTATGTTTCTCTCAGTGATGGAACTTCACCTGTTTTTAAGTATGCAGACTTTTACTAAAGTAGTCCCTAAGTATTGTTATCGCTCAGCTAAGCATCAGCAGGTCACTGGGGTAGCATGGTGGGCAATCAGAAGTATCAAACTAACACATTATTTTCTCTTTTCTTTCGTTTCTTAATGGTTCCACAAACTGATAGTTTACGCAATGGAGATAAACCGTAAGTAAATAACAGCTCCTTCCCTGCTATTTATGTTTCCCCAATTAATGATACATACTTCTGTAAGACAGTAGATGCATGGTAGCCGTTGTCTTTTCTACACAAAGTAACATGTTAACAGTACTTAACAATTATAAATGCTTTACATTGTCTTTTACTTAACTTTTAAATTCACAAAACACTAAATACACATTATAAAAATATCCTCCATGTGAATATAACAATGTTGCTTTATCAAATCCCACTTCAGGGTATAGGTATAGGGTATACGACGCATTACATTACACCACATTACACACACAGACACAGACACACAGACACACAGACACACACACACACACACACACACACACACACACACGCACAGATAATAATAGCACTTCACTGCAAGTGCTATTACTGATTGTATAATGTTGTACTGACTTTTTTGTACTGAATTGCAACCTTCCATTACACTACTTTTATTTAGACGTTTATATTATTTTCAAGTATGATGTCGTTGTTTATTGTGCAGTGGAGTAGATTGATTGTTTCTAAATATGACCAGCTTACAAAAGTTATGTTTAGTATTCTTTTCTAAAATGTTTGTTATATTGTAGTATTTCTGTTTATAATGTGGTGTTTCACTGTACTTTAAAAATGGCATCTGCTGTTATAAACATAAAATAGAATAAAGACCTTTCTTCAATATTAAATATGGGCTTGATGCACGTTGCAAAAAAGCGCTTCATGTGTGTTCCTCAGCACCATGCGGGGAGAACCTGTTTGATGAAGACGGTAAGAAACTTCCCCCCTGCATCCCTGGAGCCTGGCTCACTCCTGCGATCATGGCCTGCTATCTGCTCGTGGCCAACATCCTGCTTGTCAACCTACTCATCGCTGTGTTTAAGTAAGTCAAATACTCAATTACTACTCATGACATGATGTAACACCGAGGCTACATGCTTTACATTGGACTGTTCCCTGTGCCCCACTTTGTTCTTTCCTTGTGTGTGTGTGTGTGTGTGTGTGTGTCTGTCTGTGTGTCTGTGTCTGTGTATGTAATGTGATGTAATGTGATGTGTCATATACGCTATACCTATACCTTTATACCTAAATAAATATACTGTGTTTTTACATCTCAAAACCGCTTTTTGTTTCAGCAACACATTCACACAGGTGAAGTCGATTTCCAACCAGGTGTGGAAGTTCCAGAGATACCAGCTTATTATGACGTTCCACGACCGCCCAGTCCTGCCGCCACCCCTCATCATCTTCAGTCATATTTTTATTTTGCTTAAACGCCTCTGCTGCTGTTACCACAAGAGGGAGGGGGAGTTGGACGAGCATGACAAGGGACTAAGTGAGTTACTCCAGTGGGTTGGTTAATGAATGGTCAATCAGTGGTTACTAAACATCTTGACAAAAGGACTACAGTTGAATATTAGCCTGTTGGCTAACACTGCTACGTTTTCTAAGATATTTATCATGTCATAAATAAGTGACATAAAATGTTACCAATCTTTATTCTACATTATCCTTCCTACATGCAAAACTTCTTTTAACTTTTCATAATAATGACAGATCTCAAACGTTTTTGTATTCATATAATTTAATTGTGTTTGTGTTTTGAAGAACTCATTCTTAACCCCGAAGAGCTGAAAAGTCTGTATGAGTTTGAGGAACAGTGTGTGGAAGAACATTTCCGAGAGAAAGATGACAGGATGCAGTCCTCTAACAACGAGCGTATCCGCATCACGTCTGAAAGGTGAGCTGATGTTCTTATCACGACACGCAAAACTTTTCTAGGTTTTCCAAATGTATTAGTGTGATACACTGTATTTATGGACTATTGTGGCCTAACGGGTAAGGAACTAGTTTTGGGAACAAAGGGCTGTGGGTTCTAATCCTGTTCCAGTAGGAAATGTGTTGGCTATATGTTGGGGGAATAAACAGCTAGCGCTCTTGAGCAAGGCACATTGCTCCGGGTGAACTGTATTTAATTCACTGTAAGTCGTTCTGTTCAGCTGAATATAATACAGTTTCATGTAGGCTGTATGGAAACTAATCAATTGTAGAAGTAGACTGACTGCCTTAAGACCAAGATTAAACAGTGGTTACATGTGTTTACTCTGTGAGTTTCAGATGACCACCAGAGCTTGGCAGTCACTTGGTACATTCCCCAGAGATAAGGAGTCACTTCCTGGGTTGACCTGCCCTACTTTCATTTCATTTTATTTACACAAACCGTAAAGGTTTACTTTGGTTGTAAATGTGCTATACAAATACATTTTACTTACTTACATACTTACTTACTTACTTACTTACTTACTTGTGTGCCAAGGCACAGGGCATGCATCACCCAGGTCACAGGTGACTTTGTTATGATATAATTACTCGACCGGCAGACAAGCCTGCATGGACATTGATGTGGGTAAAGCACTGCCTCAGGCAGTCTGTAGAAACAAAATGGAGCCTATAAAAGGTTGAAGGAAACTCATATTCTCATTATGAACATAAACAGTGTTACTGACCCCTTACTGCTTTCCCTGTGTGGTTGATCACAAAGCTAAACTCCCCTGTAGGACACACAAGACTGAATTCCTTTGGGTTGAGTTGTGTCTGTGTTAAGAGTTGATACAGTTCTTATGTGCCTTTGCAGAGCTACTCTAAAGGTGCACAGGTGGAGAGCTACAGGTAGCTTCCGATCTACCTGTTGGAAGACACCTGGCTTAGAGACAATGTACAGTATAATCAAGTGTCAGAAAAAAAAACAGTTTGACCTAAATTTAAATATTGTCTGATTTATTTCAAGGGTGGAGAACATGGCTGTACGTCTGGAGGAGGTGAATGAGCGAGAGCACTCCATGAAGGCATGCCTTCAGACCGTGGACCTGCGTCTGGTTCAGCTGGAGGAGTTTGCAACCCGCATGATGAACGCTGTACAGCAGCTGACTGGTCTGGACTCCAGCGAACTTCAAGCGCGATCCAGGAAATCCTCCATCTGCGATCCTGCGTCGTTATGGCGACATGACAGCGTTCGCAGCGGCGATTCTTACAACATACCCAGATGCCATGTGGAGGCAGAGGACAAGACGAGCACTGATTTGAAAATGGCACCTGGCACAACACCCACTATAACAGGAGATAATCTTGAGAAAGAGGTGGGACAGACCCTTGATGTAGGTTCAATTAATGAAGGAATGAAGACATGCGATGAACCAGGTGGGGTGCACGAAATTACAAAACAAGCTACAGAATCATCACCTGCACCGGCCGAAGCACTGAAGGAAAGTCATAGTCCAACTGTCAAAAAACAGATCCTTGAAGCAGCCTCATCATACCCTCTCGAACATGCCAGAGCCATGCAGCACTATTCCTTTCAACAAACAATAAGCCCTTCCCATGGACACACCAATAATATGATAGACATTCAAACCTGGGAAACCGATGACAGTTATGTTAAGAGATGGGTTAGCCAACCACTAGCCACAACTAACAAACTCCTTTCCAGTTCTTACGGAATGTCAGAGTCAGACTATAGAACACTCCCCAGTCATCTAATGTCTCAAGGTTCCGTGATGATTCCAACTCCGACAGGACACACATGTGATACCGCAGGAGGTAATTACGAGAACTCGATGGGGAACCTTCAAGGAACCGTAGAGCTTACAGTGCCAAATACATCCAATGAGAGAACAGAAGTAGATACAAACAGTTTGTTTTTGTCAAGTCCATGTATGTATACACCTTTACGTTCCAAAAGTCTAAATGCTCACCCGTGTAAAGTGAAGAGTTCAAATGAAAGTGCAGACCGTGGCTGTAGATCAGCAAGAAGTGAACAGAATCTGTCCGGAGCCGTGGAGGGGGGTCCCAAGCAGCACTCACATCCGAGTACAAAAAAGAAAAGATAGTATGTTGAAGAATGAATTAGATCACTTAACATTATCAAGGTTTTCTCCTCTAAGTGCAATTTCAAAATGGACATTTTAAGGTATACTGTGTGAACTGGTTTCTCATAAGACTGATGTTCTGCTCAACATCGAAGTATATAACTGACATTCAAGATTTTATAAATAACAAGCTGTATGGCCCCCAGCTCTGGACACAAATCAAAGATGTCTTTTGTGTTAGGGTAGGCAAATCAGCCATTTTTTTTTTTAGAAAAATACATTTCAAACTACAGGTGTCAATAAAAATAAATATGATGAGGTAATTAAACAGTGTCGATAGAAACATTTCAAAGTCAAAAATAGTGAAATAAAGGAAAACTGTCTATGATTAAAATTTGTGGCATGGGCTCTGAGCAAAGCTCAGCACGCTCGTTGCAACCATGTCCACATAACTTTAGCACAGTGGTTCTTAACCTTGGTGGAGGTACCGAACCCCACCAGTTTCATTTGCTCATTCACCGAACCCTTCTTTAGAAAAAAAATTAAAAAATAAATATGATTTTGTTTACTGGTGCACAAAATGAACCGTGCATTAACAGTTCCACCGAGGCTCCACCGAACCCCTGAGACCGACTCAGCGAACCCCTAGGGTTCGATCGAACCCAAGTTAAGAACCACTGCTTTAGCATATGTTTCATAAACTCCTGACTGGCAGTTATACAACAAATATATTTGGTACTCTGTCATTTTTATAATCCAAGAAAAAAGCATTTAAATGTGTCCTGTATTTATTGCCCACCCTATGAGTATGATTTGAGTGTTATTGTATAATTATATGTATATATACAAGTATGTACAGTACGAGGATATATTATATGTGAGGGTGAGTATACATGAGTATATTATTTTAAGTGTGTGTATAACAGGAGTGTATATTTATGAGTATATTTACAGTATCTACCTCTACATGTGGTTGATGTACCTATTTTTGTGCAAAATAAAGGGATGTGTAACTTAATATAAAAGTACATTATTTTAGGTGTGACTATAACATATTACATTAGTATATATTTATGAGTATTTATGAGTATATTTACAGTATCTACCTCTACTTGATGTACTGTACTGTCTCTTTTGGAGGAAAATACAGGGAGGTGTAACTTGAAGAAATAAAATAAAAAACTTCACTTCAAGTCTGACACTGTAATTTCAAAATTGTAGAATGTTGTCTTGGGTTAGAGGCTCATAAACTTTACTCTCAGTAGTAATTTAGTTGAGAGGAAAACAGCAATGTCCAAAGACATCAGGGTGTTGTGAATGGCAGAGTATCTTATGACAGTGCAGCTGGTTGGCCAATGAGGGAGCAGAGTGGATGCAGCTGGGGCTAATGAAGTAGAGCAGAGGAGAGGGAGGTAGATAAATGAAGAGTTAAGTGCTTGTTAACAGGCAGAGAGAGTGAGCTCATGACAAAATACCATAAACATTTACAGACATATCCAGATCATTACAATAACAATAAAATGACAGTATAACAAAGTCTATTATAGTCATTATAGTCTATCCCCTGCTGTGTCCTTCCTTACTAGTCTTTGGACCTCTGTAGGCTAGTTAGTTATAGTTATTCACATTGAGGAAATTGGACAGGCACGTGACTGCACATATGTCTGTCCGCTTGGCCACTAAAAGATTTCCCACTATGTGACACAACCTCATGTCTCTCTTCCCACCTTTAAAATCATTTGAAAATTCCCATCTATCTTTCTATAGGCCTACAGGATGAAATGTAAATTCATTTGAACGCCCTGTGGTATCACGCCCCACCTTGGTTGGCCCTACTGGGGCGAACACCTAACCACCCCTGACCCAAGCAATGACCAAAAACCCTTTTAAGAAATAACCCAACCAGTGGGATTTATTACATAAAGACAAAGATGTTAGAATAAGACTACAAATGACCAGATCATAAGAACACACACACCAGAAGCCTCGCCCCAGCAGCAGGAACAAGGAGCTTTAAAGCATAGCTTGATTGCAGGGTCAGGTGCTTTCAATCAAGCCAATCACATCCTGAGCAGGTACATGGAGAGAGAAGAGGGACAAGCAGGCCCACAGGGCATCCATAACTTTATGGTTCTCCAAATTGGGATCCATGGTAACCTGGAGCTCATCCACTGCCCGGCGTGCAGCTGACACCCGAAAACAAACAGCTCGTGCTGTCTGTGATGGTGGTGTTGGTGTGTCACCATATAGGCTACTTCGCTGAAAATTCCTGGCGCACCGTTCACAAGTCACTTCTAAATGTCTTCATCATGTGTGACATTCCTTTGTTGATTTCACTCGAGTCGCGTGTGACGACTAATTAAGCTATATAATGGAGGAAGCACGACATCCAACCTCTTGTCAAGTCAACTTTTTTATGTTCCTCTTCATGCAGGAGAGAGAAGTGCACTTTACGTTCTCGATTTCACCAAAATAGCGCTTGGAAGATGGAGGAGTTGGCTCGGGAGAGTATACGTAGCATCAGTTTACTGTCCAAACCATCCCGCGGGTCGGATGTTCCGCGCCTTGGCTCCATGGGAGCCATTTTCATCATGTTGAAATCTGCGCTGGGCGCCGGATTGCTCAACTTTCCATGGGCGTTCGAGAAAGCAGGTGGAATAAATCTCGCCATAAGTGTCGAAATGGTAAGCCAGCAGTGTGCACCACCCGCTAACACAAGCTAGTGATACCACAGACACTAAGTTTGCCTACACTATACTCAAACGTTATGCTTTGCGTAATTTGCGTTATTAATTACATATTATGTATGATAAAAAAAAAGGCACAGAGAGAGTATTAAAAACATAGTCAACGAACAAGAATCGGCATTATTTTTTAATGAACTAGGTAAAATCAAGTGTAAGTACCAAGCTGACAATCGTAATCCTTATTTTTTTAGTCCTCGTCTGGTAAATTGTTAAGTTGTACAGCCAAGTCTAAGTCATATTAATTGTGAGTATTTGTGTTTTATAAGAAAAATAAATAAAAATAAAGTATGCTAGAGGCTTTGCACAAAATTGTTATGGCTATAGACAAGTAGAGTACAACATGTAGTAAAATGTAAGTTATTCAGAAAACTGAGATATAACACTAAGCAGTAGCATTAAATATTGTGGAAAATGTATAGAATATGGATTTAAGAAAATACTATAAATTAGAAAAAGGGGTAAGCAAAAGAAAAGTGAATTACATGTCAATGTAAAAGATATCTATGTATGTGAGGGACATACAGTAAGAGCTGTGAGCTGTGAAAGAAATCATTAAGGGGAGGAGGGTTTAAAATGACAGCTGGGCAGCAGTGTGCTTAGAGACCAGTTGTGCCTCTTAAAGTCATGTAGTGCAAGTATGCATAGTACAGAAATGTGTGAGTGATGTGTTAAAGTGAAGCTGGACAGAGGTGTGCAAATGGCACAACAGTGGTGTTGATTGAGTGCCTTAGAATAGCCTTTCCTAATTAATAACCATCATGGTCTAAGCATAGATGCTTTTCTTCAGTCTTTTAGTCATATGGCCAAAGGAATTCAAGGAGGTCTGGACCTCAGTGAGCATGGTACTGTCCCTACACACTGCTCCCCAGGTGCCGCTGTCATTACATTTACCAGACGCTTTTATCCAAAGCGACTTGCAATCAAGGGGGACATAAGCAATAGAGGAGGACACAGAGTAGAGACACAACAGACATATGTACTTCTGCATAGGGATAGAGAGAGCGAGAGAGAGAGAGTTTAGATTAGTGTTTGTTAGTTATATTAGTTTTGCTAGGAAGGGAAGCAATCTCGGAAGAGAAGGGGCAGTGGCTGCCCCCTGTTCACATGTGTGATGGGTTAAATGCATAGATGCCATTTTGTTGTCTGCACTGTGTGATATGGTGTGCTGTGGTGTGCTGTGTGATCACAATGACAAATGGGAATCACACTTTTAAGATCTCAGTGTAGATATTGAGCCCTCTCAGTTGCCTTTAGTGTTAAAGTGGTGGTAGATGCTGCCTCACTTTGGTGACCAGGACGATTACATTTGTAGACCAGGTGAGGTCCTCAGAGATTTGAGTGCTGCTGTAGTCTTCCCAAAGAACAGAAACAAAGTCCGCAACACCAGTGTGCTCCCACAGAAAAGGTTTTAATTGTAACGTTTTTTGTCATAGTCCCTTGATGAAGGGCACATCCACTAAACGTTACAATTAAAAACCTTTTGTGGGAGCACACTGGTGTCACAGACTTTGTTTCTGTTCTTTGACTTTCCTTTTTGGTCCAGCACCCAAACTGCTTGAGGTGGAGATGCGTGTTTTCAGCCTATACAAAGTACTGCTGTAGTCCACTACCATGCTCTAAGTTTTGCTGATGTTCAGCAGTAATTTTTTAACTGACACCACTGAGATTCCTTACCTCCATAAAGTATGCTGTCACAAAGCTGTTTGTAATGAGACCAAGTACTACCATGTTGTCAGCAACCTTCACTGTATTTTAAGAGCAGTAAGTGACCACATAGTCACAGGTGCATAGCAGTGGGCTCAGGACAAAGCTCCCTTGTGGGGCTCCATCAGCACTGGGGGTCATACAGAGGGTACTGGGGACTGGGGGGTACGGTACCCCCCAATCAACACCCAGTACCCCCACAATAAGACAAAAATAGCAGGGTTGGGGGGTACCAACATATTAATGTAATTAATGTAAAATGTAAAAGGTAGTACCCCCCCAGCCCCCCCAATTATAATACTCTGCTGAGGGTAATGGTGCTGTGGCTTTTTTAATTAGTATGAAATCATTTTAACCCTGAGGGCCTTGCAGTCTAAAAATGATCTTAAATAGGGATGATGATAAATTGTATGATTTATATGTGTTAAGATGCTGTTTTATCTCCACGTTTAGGTATCCCTGGTCTTCCTGATCAGCGGCCTGGTGATTCTGGGGTTCTCCTCATCAGTTAGCAGGCAGAACACGTACCAGGACGTGGTGCGGGAGGTGTGTGGACGCAGGATTGGTCATCTGTGTGAGATCTGCTTCGTCTTTAACCTCTTCATGATCTCCGTGGCCTTCCTGGTCGTCGTGCAGGATCAGCTTGAAAAGTGTAAGTGGGATCTTGGTGGCTTGTACTTCATTGGATTTGTCAGCCTCCAACGCCCAGGCTCAGCTGTTCTTGCAAGTACAGTCTGATATTCTGGCAAGATATTGACTCTGAAGCTATTTTAAGATATGTGTTTAATTTTGTTTGTTGTGTAACTTCAAAACGGCTCATCTTAAGATATTTCATGGTACTTGGCATGCTTTCGGGTTTGTCCTGTTAATTGTACATGACCATTTTTGTCCAGTTTCCGCCTTCTCGGCTTAAGATATTGGCAATTCATAACTCAATTTTTTACATTTGCCCATTTCACCAAAAGGTGCGTCACTACAAACAAGTGTTTATGGGCTGGATTGATGCACTTCTCTAACACCGGCATACTAAAACAAATTCTTGTCTTGGGCAAACTGTTTTTGGACTTCTAGCTTTGATGGGAAACAGCGCCCCCGGTGGCCAAAAGCTTCTTGTATTCTCTACTTGCACAGATTAGAAGAACTAATGTCTTGTTAAAAGATTCCTAGTGTCTGTGTGGAAAATGAATTGATGGGCTGCTGTTTATGGGATGATGAGACTAGCTCCACAAGAACTGAAACTGTAACATGACAAAAGGCCTCTACTCCTGTAGGTTGGGTAAAAACAATGTAAAGCTACTGAGCCCAAAATTGTGAACCCATTTTATAATAACACACACTGTGTGTGTGTGTGTGTGTGTCTGTCTGTCTGTCTGTCTGTCTGTCTCCTGCCAGTGTGTATATCTCTGTATGAGACGGTAACGGGCCTCACCGAAGCGGAGATGCCACACCACTGGTACAGCGACCATCGCTTCGTCCTCTTCATCATGTGCCTGATCATCATCCTGCCTCTCTCCATCCCTAAAGAGATCAGCATTCAGAAATACACCAGGTGGGTACAGGGACCAATAAGCAGTCAATTCAGTTCAATAATGGCAATGGCATGACAAAAGTACACTTTGTATTGCCAAAGTATTTTGTTTGTACTGTACAATAAATAATCTCTGTGTGTGTGTTCAGTGTTTTAGGGACGCTGGCAGCCACGTATCTCTCAGTGGCTGTGATAGTAAAGTATTACCTGTCAGAAGAGCACACTGCTGACCTTGAACCTGAGCATGGTCAAGGGTAAATATCTCTGTTTGATGCATACATTGTACATATGTTATATATGCGTAACATGCATAGGTTCCTAGGTTCTCTGTTCTCTTTCACCATTTCTCCTTTCTGTTGTAAGGTTGGCATCATGGGCCTCAATGTTCAGCGTGGTTCCTACCATCTGCTTTGGGTTTCAGGTGGGTTACATCTAAAATGCAAACTACAACTGGCATAACATACTGTACAAGGGTCTATTTCCCTTTGTTACAGGGAGCTTATCCCAGACAACAGGCCACAAGTAGAGTCAGAAATATTCTGTGTTCACCTGTGTACACCTCTGTAAGCTTATGTCCTCCTTTTTGTAAATCGCTTCAGATAAAAGCATCTGTTAAGTGTAATGTAATGTATTTTAAAAGAGCAGTATAATTGATATTTGCAGTACAAAACGACCCCTTTAAGACCCAATGTGTGTTTTTTTTTTTTAGTGTCATGAAGCATGTATAGCCATCTACAGCAGTATGGAGAACAAGAAGCTTTCTCATTGGATACTTATTTCTGTAATTTCTATGCTCTTCTGTCTCCTGATCTACACCCTCACTGGTAAGTCAAGTGATAGACTCCTATTTAGATTCCTATTTCATGTATCTCTTATTATGCTTTTATGAGTGTTTGGCCTGTTTACTTTCTCTATTTAAGTATGTACTTCCAGTCTTACTGTGTTAAATACATTCTAACAAGGAATGACTCCAGAATTGAATTTAAGACCACTTAAATTTGACACACCTTAAATGGACTATATGTAATATAAATACCTAACGTAGTATATATAACTTGACGGAAGGAATTAAGAATAGGAGACAGCAGGTAAATGCAGAAAGCAGTCATTAGAAAGTATTCAGGGAGGATGTCAAACGCAAGGGGGTCACACAGGGAGCAAAGAACTGGCAAGTAGACTTGAGAGGAAGACTGGTAGTCCCTCTGGCTGGTTGTAGGAAGGTCTGCAACTACTAATAATAGGACTTTAACATTGTCAATGCACTGAGTGAGGTCGCTGATGAAATAACTGCTACCGTTGCAAGCAAACGTAACATTTTCTTGTTCTGAGGCATAAAAAATTACATAAACTTAATGAGTTTCCAATGTTTTTTTTCTGATCACATGTCCTCTAACTAACATTGTGTTGTTACACTTTTGTAGGTGTTTTTGGCTTCCTGACATTTGGACGGGTTGTGGCGTCCGATATTCTAATGTCCTATCCAGGAAATGATGTCACAATGATAATAGCCAGGCTGCTCTTTGGCTTTTCGATTATCACCATCTATCCCATCATTCTGCTGCTGGGCAGGTAAGCAGGGCTAAGCCACTAAAGCCCTCTCTATAGCTCATACCTTCTTTCATGAGCTTTGTACAACCTCAACACAGTCTGTCTTGTGTTCACATTTTGTGTCTTGCTAAGCACTTTTTTGTATGAAAAGCATTATTATTATTATTTGTTATTATTATTATTATTATTTCTGCTATAGCAAATTTGTCATCACATCCATTTTTCCCCATACCACCCTATAGTAATTTAATTTTAACAGTGCCCTCTAATGTGGTCTGTTTCAGGTCTGTGATATTGGCTCTGTTGATACGGTACCGTGACCAGACCTCCATAGTGACACCAGCCTTCGAGCAGCGGTGTCGGGTCATACTGACGGTGCTCTGGGTGGCGGTGACGCTGCTTATCGCCATTTATGTCCCCGACATGAGCGAAGTCATTAGTGTCATCGGGGGAATCAGTGCCTTCTTCATCTTCATCTTCCCTGGTAAGAGGCAATATGTCAACACCAGAGGTGTCAATCCCGGGTTCGGAAAGTTAAAAACCCTGCCACAAATTTGATCCAACCCGCTCTGAATCAGCTGATTATAATGAGCACTCAAGACGGGTAGATCAGCTACTCAGTGAAGTCACCTGGGTTAGAAGGAAAACGTGGCAGGGTTTGATAAGCATTGATGAGCTGGGATGATATGTATTTTTATGCAAATCTCACCTTGTTAACAACTGTTTCTTCTTTTTCATCCTTTCCGGCCTCATTCCATCTCTTTATCTTATAGGTCTGTGTCTAATCTTCACCATGCAGACAGAGCCAGTGTCTTACAGAATTAGGTGAGCACATACACTTAAACATACAGTATATATACAGATTTTATATTAGGCCTATTATTATTATCATTAATAACAACAACAACAAAATAATAATAATAATAATAATAATAATAATAATAATCTTGTGCTATGTTTTAACAGGTGTGTGTTGACTGCGTGGGGAGTGATCACAGTGGTTGTTGGAGTGTTTATCTTTGGTCAGAGTACAACCATTGCCGTCATGGAATTGTTGCATAAATTTTGATTCCTCTCATCTCACAACCACTACAAATAGCAGTTGACATGATTCTCAAGATGAGGTTGGTTTTGACTCTGTCATTAAAGTGTCAACACCAAGCTGAAGCTCAATAAATAATACTGGACAATACCTTCCTACTGGAGAGAAAATAAATAATGGGTTACTACTGGCTGTGTAGAATGTGAGTGATGCCCCATGGTAATTTGTGATGCTTTTTGCTTAGTCTTTTCATTGTATATATGCCGATGACTGAATCCTGCTGTTGTCCAATTATTTTTATTTCTTGAACACCAATCAGAAGTATTAGGCCAAGAAAATGTGGATATTTAACATTCTTCATTATCACCATTACTATTCAACATTACGAAAAGGTGTGTAATCAAAGACAAACTAGACATCACCTAATTAAAGTAATTAAAATCTTCACGTACGAGCTGGATAGGGGTGTAAATTGGTCCAGATATTTTATTTGCTTTAAATCAGTGAGTGATGTAACATGATTAGCTCACATTATCTGTGCTGAACTGGAGTGTTAATTTGGTCTCACTAGCCCATGTCATAAGTAGCCCCTTAAGCATCAGCCACTTCCTGCTCTCCAGGAAGTCCAAAAGTACCACAGCACCACACCGGCACAGCAGTGGGACTGGGAGAACGGCCACAGGTGTCAAAGGGTAACATTGGGGCACAAGGGTTAGATGAATGAAGTGATGAATGTGAAATCTTCTTTGCTTTTTCTTTTCTTTTATTTCTTCTGTCTGTCATAAGAGAATAATATACAGAGTCTTGGAATATATTATTTTACAGGTGTTGTATTTATTTTAATGTCACTTATTTATAATATTTAAAATATATACATTTCTTTTCGATGTACTGTATTGCAATCTATGTGTCTGTGTGGGTTTTTTATTCAAGTCATTTGTGAATAGGTGTGTGATAATGTCTTGCAATGAAATGGATATAATCATAAATAAGCACATGGTCACAATGATAAATGAGGACATTGTCTAGTATCAGGCAAAGATGAAACGACATGAATAGTGGTTATAGTTTATTTGTATTTGAGGAGTACACAAGAAAAGCGGTTATGGTCACAAAATGCAGAAACTGAGAGAATGTGATTCATAAACTTGATTTTTGATTTAATTTTATAAGTAAATGCTCATTTGTTCACAGGATTACTACTGAAAGAGCTGGGATTTAATGCAACTACCAATAGGGGGAGTAACTAGGAAAATGTGATTTTGTGACTATGACTATTTTTTTCCTGTGGATTTCTCATTTAAAAATATATACCCTAGGGTTAGTGTTAGTATAGTTAGTATTGTATAACCCTAACACTAACCCAGCAAAATCCTGTAAAGTGGTTGCATGGATTACATAAAAGAGGAGTGGAGTCCTTACTTCACCTAGAGTGATTTATAAAGTGTACATGTGTGGTCTTTAATACGGTGGATATGTATCTTATTTTGTACTGTACATTGAGGTGGAGACAGACCCCTATGTTAAAGGCACACAACTCTCTAAAGGATGCAGCTTGCCTGCCTATACTACAATTTACAATTGTTCTTCTGGGCTTAATACAATTGCAATTACACTACACTCAATATCTTGTTTTAGAATTTCTCAAATTTCATTAAAGCTCCCATACTCAATGGGCACAAAATTCTTTAAGACCACAACCACACTGCGTAAAATTTCCTGTGTAGGGGGTACCGTTCTCTTATGAAATGTAAAACTAAAATCAGTTTAGTTTTTGCAATATAACTTGTCAACCGTTGCAATCAAAAAGACCAAAAGCTTGTTATACCTTGGGCTTGATAAGGTGTATAAACTCAGTACATAAATGGTCATTTGGCATGTAGCGCCACCTACAGACACCTCAGCAGTAGTGCACCTCAGGACCTACAGTTGTTTCAGGCCTTTAGTCGCTATACACCCTCCTATGAGGCAGCCCCGCTTCAATTCTAAGCATGTGTCCAGCATTCAATTAGTCTGTGGTTCTTTTTTAAGACGTAATGCATTCTGGAAAAGTTATTCGGGGTAATAGCAAACATAATACAGCTAATGATGCTAAGGTGAAAGCTAATGCTATTTAGTAGTTTAGTACCTCTTGCTTTCCAATACCATAGAATATTTCTATTTTATTTAACAAATGTCCACTTTTCTCTATTGATTTTTCTGTCGGATAGATTTAGTGTTTGAAAATAAAACACTTCCCATTCGTGTTCATTCTGTTTTATTGGAAATAACTACAGACAATGGATTAAATGCATATATATAATGTGTAGTCTGCACCAATGTCAATCCCCCCTACCCCGCCAACACACACACACACACACACACACACACACACGAGCACGCGCGCGCGCGCGCACACACACACACACACACACACACACACACACACACATACTTGACAGGTACAAAGACAATTCAAAATGTAAAAACAACCTAAGGGGTGTGGCATCACAAGGAAAATATAAAGTAAAACGAAACACTAGTGAGGTATCATTAACAGATAGATAAACTGGTCGACTGTCTTTTTAAAAATTTTGTAAGGGTTTGTACCTGTAAGAGATGGGTCAACGTTATGCAAAAAAAAAAAAACAGTGACATTTCATTTCAGACAGTAACATTTAGTTAAAGTTGACAGTGGCTATGCCAAGTCTTACAATGCCGTATGAACTAAATCCAAAACTCCAATCAAAAAAGCCTGTCTTGTGTCATTGCCTGTATCTCACATATGTACGTAAGTTTTTTTATGGCATTCTTCAAGGCCTTATGGCTTCTATATTAATCAGGGCAAGCTATTCCATGTTAGGAGTGATCTTTAATCCAATATTATTAGAATAGTAAGATTAATGACAACAACACAATGAAAAGCCATACGTAACTGCAGCAATACAGGAAGTGTGATGACATGCAGACAGTATGTGATACACAAATTGTCTTGGATTGTTTTTGTGTAACAAAGATATTGATCGCCCACCAATACATGTATTGATTGAAGGAACACACCGACTGACTGACTGACAGCATTCAGCAAATAAAAAATGGACCCCAATTAGACCCAAAGCACTGAATATGACAAACTGAACGTGTAACTTCTAGAGAGCAAAAGAGCCCCTCCCCTCACCTTCCTCCACATACGTCACACACACAGATATGTTTCGCCTCAGTCCTCCACACAATATTTACAGAATATTCAAAAAGAGGAACAAAATGATGAGTGAACAGGGAGGGATAATGGAGTGTATGGCACACCCAAACATAGAAGCTGACTCCGGAGGAGAGTAGTAGTGTTTCCATCCTCCTCTACCAGTTCAGCAGTGTCATCAGCTCTTTCTACACACACACCACAATGGACGAATGAAGGGGCAGGCTTAGTATAAGCCACACCCTCTCAGGTTGTTGGCAATAATGATGTCTGTGACTGCTTCAAACACCACCTGGACGTTCCCTGTGTCGGTGGCGCAGGTCAGGTGACAGAAGATCTCTTTATTGGGGGATCTGTTCTTGCTCTGGAACTGGCCCTCAATGTAAGCGGCAGCATCATCGTAAGAAGTACCCCCTGAAATAGACAGGTGTGACAACATTGAAAAGTGAAGACTAAGAAATTGTTAAATTAAGACAGATACTCCATAATAAACCAGTGTTTAGCACTATCTATTTGCCCTAATGCCCTTACGATATCTTATGTCTTTTATGCAGTGGGGGCTCTACAGTGTTTACCCCTCAGCACCCCCCCACGAGGCAGACAGACACACTGCTTCTGTGGACGGCACCTTCTCAGCAAGCAAGGGCACCTGCAGTTAATGTGCTGATTGCAGTGATATGATACACAGAGCTACTTTTTTTCTTTCCCCCAAGCGCTCGTGGCTCTCCCACGAAATGGCGCTCCGGGCATCTGCCCTGTTCTCCCATGCCTAAAACCGCTACTGCTTTTATGGTGACTTGTTTTATTATGTGTGGTATTACAAGGGGCATTCTAGTGGACAGCATAGAAAGAATATGACTGTGCAGAAAATGGAGACATGTTTTATAACTGTACATATGATTTGAACTTGAACCAAAGATTGAATGGCTGAATAAGTTAGTTACCTGTGTACTCCGGAAAACAGATGGTGAGTGGTGACTTCTGTATCTTCTCTGCAAATAAGTCCTTCTTGTTGAGGAAGAGTATAATGGAGGTGTCTACAAAAAACTTGTTATTGCAGATAGAGTCGAACAACAGGATTGACTCGTGCATTCGATTCTACAAAAGGAAGATCACAGAAGAAAATAGGGGATAAAGACATGAGTAGATGTTACAGCACTAGTGTATGTAGCTGCATTTCATTACAGGGCCATCATGGCACTCTATATCCCACCTATACCTCCCCCTCCCCTCCTCCAACACACACACACACACACACACACACACACACACACACACACACACACACACACTCACTTATACTCATTCCCAGTAATTCATTGCATAAAATCCTGGAAGAGGATAAAACCCAACATGATGCCATTATGACTCATGTTGGTTTGACCTTTTGCATGGATGAACTTTGACCTTTTGTACATATGACCTTTTGCACGGAAGGTGATCCAGGCGCTATAATGCAGCAAAACAATCTAACCTCTCACACACTGCACACTTATTCTGGCAAACAATGTTTCGGTTGATGGACTACATTTGGTTATTTTACAGGTACAAATTCAACAAAACCTTTTAAAAGGGTTGGTTGCCTAGACGGGACCATCTAAGTCCTACTACAGAATGACATCACTTATTCACAAAATGTCCATCTTTGGCCCACCTTCAAATGTTCATTTTTGGCCCACCCTGTATTTACTTGTCTAGCCTTACATTTTAATCATTTTTAATTCGCTTCCAGAGTGGTGTCCAGAGAAATTAACCTATGTATCAAAAACCCCTAAATGCCAGCTTTTCAGTGAATATATATATATATTTTACTTATACTTAAAAATATATATACTATATTTACTTTCTATCATTTTAGATTCCAAGATATAAGCATTTAAAATGTGTCCCGTATTTTTGGCAAACCCTATGTTTACTGCGCGTGTCTTTCCTTACCGTTGTTTCATCTTCATGAAGCATTTGGTCATAGCCACTCAGGGCTACACAGAAGATAATAGCCGTCACATCCTCAAAACAGTGGATCCACTTCTTACGCTCTGAACGCTGACCCCCAACATCAAACAATCTGACAAACAAGGCCGCAAAAGGTCAATAAAGGTGAACTGGTAAGGTACAGAAAGATTAGTGTCACAAAAATATCTTATAATTAAAATGTTATTTAATACTATGTGCAGTCATGTCAGGTATAGATGTTATGGTCTCACGGTCCTTTGTTCCTGATTTTTATTGTAATATTCTTACTTTTTTTAATTTGGATATGTTCAGCACCTGTTATAGTAAAAGCAACTGGAAGTATGTTATTTGTGTATGTTATGGATAGGTTTGTCTACCCTGGTTCTCACATGACTATGTGAGGGTCGCCCTGTCTTGCCAATTGATTAAGTGGATGCATGGTAATCGATCACAACTGGCCTGATTGTCTGGATGAAAACTAATTGGAGTCAGTCACGTTAGTGATTGACATGTGTCATATTGTCATGTTGGTTGTCTTGAAATAAATTCTTTTCAAGTCAATTTGTCAGAGTGTGCAGATTTCTTTGGCTTTTTACTCAGTTTATGGTTTTTGATCTGGAAACTGTTATAATTCATTTGGTTATGGGTACCCCAAACTACCTTTTGTCTCAGGGTATGGGTATACATATCAATATACATATCATTTTGCCAATAGCTTGTGCATACAAAATTCTGTCTTTAAACAAACTGACTTTGCATACCTGAAATTGAGATTCTTAAATGTAAAGTGTGTTTCCACAATTCCAGTAGTTTTCACACGAGTGCGTAGAATGTCCTGTTCTGTTGGTAGATAGTCGGCAGAGCCAATCCGCTGTAAGCTGTCGAGATAGCTGTGAGAGCACAACAAGGTGTTAGGTTGGCGGATAATTCATGAGCTCTTATATCACTGTCAAAACTACAAACTAAACTACCATGTGTACATGAGATGCTAGGAATAGAATATGTATAATATTTGGTAACACTTTATGCACTTTATACACACTCTTCAGTGTGTTTCTTATAGTGTATGTTATAAGGGATAGTTTTGGTGTGAATTACATAAAAGTCACATTTTTCTAAATGCATGAATTCAGATTTTGTAAGTAGACTGTACAACAAGACATATAATATAATCGAGAATATAACCTTGACCGCTAACTGTGTAGGTGCTTTATTCACTTACTGTGTGTGTGCAATCAAAGATGTCTTCACTTAAATAAGCACAAGTATACCAAAGTAGGAAACGGCAATGAGTGTTTCCTTACTATTGTGCGGAGTCGTTGAGCTGGTACTCATTTGAGCGACTGGCGCACGCCTGTGTTCCCCCGTCACTCCACACACGTGTCATGGCTGCCAGCAGCTCGGCAGAGAAGGGCTCAGTGTCCTCCATACGACTCACCACGTCGAACACCAACTTGCTATCGGCCTATAACAAAAACACACAAGCACATACAAAGCTAAGACCAAGTTGCTATAGGCCTATAACAAAAACATATACTGTAAGCACACACAAAAAGCTGAGATCATCTTGCTATCAGTCAATAAAAGAAAAACATATCAACACACACAAACAGTTAAGAACATTTGGTCCCAATTTATTTTTAAATACAATTCCATTCATGCAATCATCCACATATGCATTGTCAATATCTGTTGATATGTTGTGGAATCTGTTGTAGAATTAGTGAAGAGAAGGTGGCAGTTAAGAAAAGAGTGGAGAAGGGTACAGAGAGAGAGAGAGAAGGAATATATGGCCTGTAGGAAGAGTTGGGGTGCCGTTTAGCAGGATGAGTTGGGGTGATGTCCTTAGGAGAGTGGAAAGTCTTAAAAGGACAAGAAAAGGAGCGTGCAAGAGTATCGCATCATAGGGACCCTTTTAGATTTGTGAAAGGATTGTTTAATCAGTAAAAGGGACACAATCTGAGAACATCAAAACAAGTAAAAGAGCATTTGAGGAAGACTCTTTGAGATTCAGGAAACGAGAGAGGAATAGGTTTTCCACCCGATGTGCCAATACCAGTAACTGATATTTATATGGTGTTTATAAACATCATATAAATGTTTTGGTGTTTATAAACATCACAGGCATACTACAGGCATACATACTACTAAACTAATGGATACTAAAAAAATCACTCCCCTCACAGTTGTTACAGACTTAAAACTCCCGAAAGACACAAAAATTGTTTTGATGCTGGAATGGGTCCATGGCAATCGTTTTTTTTAAGCAGGCAGCCCCCAGTGGATGTATGTGGCATTGCTACCTTAGAACATTCAGTTTTTGTCTTCATTATTTGGCTTGCAATTCATCAATTCCATTTAACTTTGTTAGATGAGGTTAGATGTGTGGTTTTACCCTTTAAATGTATTTATTGTAGATAGCGGAAAACAACAAGCAAACTTTCCCTCAGAGATGAAGTTCACTCTGAAGATGGCACAAAGTACACATGCAATTCCTGAAATTGAACACCTGATTGAAACAGGTGTTTATTTTGCCACTTATGACAGATTTTACATTTAAGGACAAAACTTGAATGTTTGACTTACGGCGCGATCCTTGTCGGCATACTCAATGTTAAGTGTTTCCATGGCTCGCAGGACAGTGGCCAGACTCTGAATGGTGTTGCTGTAAACGACTGACTTGAACTGTTTAACATCATCACCACTGAAGCCATCCTCATGGATGATCCTGCACAACACAGACAATAGATACAATTATAGCAGACAATAGTTACTTAATGTAGACAACACAGTTAATAGTTACATAATATAAACACAGACGATAGATAATAGTATAGACAATAGTTATAATAGATACAATTTATGTTGCAGTGCTACAAAACGATTGTTGTTAACCAGAGGTGCACAATCCCAGCTTCAAAAAGTAAAAACCCTGCCACATTTTCCTTCTAAGACAGGTGACTTCACTGAGTAGCTGATCTACCTGTCTCGAGTGCTCATTATGATCAGCTGATTCAGGGCTGGTTGGATCAAATTTGTGGCAGGGTTTTTCCTTTCTGAATCCGGGATTTTACACCTCTGTTGATAACTAATAATACCTGAACACCCCTAGGGTGGTCCAGACTGGACAGCTTTTTAAATGACTATATCTCCTCAAACAATTAGGCTACCACAATAAAAAACACAATAAAAACCATTGCAAATTAAAACATATTCTGTTCTCTTTCCAGTGATGTCATGGTTTAGATTTGTTTTAAGCTAACTTTTTATGGGTTTATGAGTTTTTAATGTGATCACATTACAGTGTTTAATGTGTCCTCCATTCCTTTCGACATCAACAACATCATCTTAAATCCACTTCTACATGCAAGTAATCATTGACATGCCAGTGGCACATGCAACATGTCGACTAATCATGTAATCCTTACTGGCGATATGTGTGAAAAGCAAAATCTGACACATTTTGAACAGGCTTTGCACTAGTTAGGAGTAATAGAGGCTCTGTGTCACGATTATCAGTAAAAAGGATAAAAAAAGATTTCACTTTCAACATGGAGTTGAACTACGCCACAAGGGGGAGTTGGGTTTACCAGTTGACGTATAGCCTAAACAAAAATCCTGGGCTATTGTGATGGTAAAACCATCGTAAAAAAAAAACAAAAACAAATGGAAGATGGAAATGTCTAAAGTATTTGTGCATGTCACTGCCACCATAGACCCTTAAAGCTACACTAAGTAGTTTTTGTCTCCGGTCGCCCTACAGGTTGGAAGCGGAATTGTTTACCGTACTGTTTGGATAACAAGCCATACCCATTATGCTCATTTACTTTTCTGTTCATGTCAGGAAAACATTTGTAGCTGTATTTCCAGCAAAATAAGATTCATAACTGGTATATGTTTGTAAGAGGAATTGTTATCTTTGTGGATTTTACTATTCCATGCAAGGTAAGCCCAAAGAAAGATGGCTAAGCTAAGCTACATGCTAGTGCTTGGTATGGACAAGCTAACTATCTAGCGCCCTTGACATGGTAGCTTGTAAGACTGCCTGAAACGAAAGTTAGTAGAATACCCAAGTACAGTATTAGCCTTCCACTCCAGTAAGCATGATTGCAGCCATAACGGTTAAAAAATACTCATTACGAAAAGTATGGTATGCTGTCTGATTTGTGTTTGAGCATCTACTCATCAATTTAGCATATTCAGGTTTGTTGTCCGATGTCACCAGACAGCACCACGAGTTTGCACAGTACACCGCAGTGGTACACGTGACCAGGCCGAGAATTGAAAATTTAGTTTTATCGGCTCCCAGTAAAACTACGCAATCCCTGAGTTCCCTTTTTTCTACTGTCTATGTGCAGTACCTGTTTCGTCCTTTGGGGGCTGACTGCTCCCCATAGACTGTTAAAAAAGTCAATTTTCACAGCTAAAATAAACATATTTACAGCCTGCTTCAAGAAACGATAGTTTGGGGGTCCATGACAACTTAAAGGGAGGTGATTTTTTTTAGAATCTATTTGCAGTAGATTACTAAATGGTTTTATGCGAACAGAGGCTGGTGACTAATTCGAAAAGTCTCCTCCTGAGCAGCTCTTTTGAAATTAAGTATCTGGTTTGCAGCACGAGCCTTGTCCGTTATTTCGGCTATTTCTTGCATGCAGAAAATGACCCTCCCCCTATTTTCCAGTAGAGTCGTTTCAATGGTTTAAATAACTATTGTAGTGAACTTTCTACAAACAGAACATAGGCTATATAGGACTTTAAACGGTTGGAAACAATTTGGTAAAAGGCCTTCCAACGCATCACCAAAATTGCATGCAGGTTCCTCTGCTAGAGGAGATGCACTACTGCACTACACATGGTGCTCACACAGCAGAAAACATACTTAGGGCTCATTACTGGGAAGCGCCAGCACTATGCACGCTACACGGCTTAAGAATAGTTTCTACCCTGCCACTGTCAGACTTTTGAACTCTGCATCACCTGCTCTCCTCACTAGGTCCACTCCCTTAGCACCTACTATGCCCACCCCTTAGCACACATCCATGAATAGTTGAGCAGTTTAAATACTTAAACTATTGAGTATTGAACTATTGTAGTAAGGACCTTTATTTTGAAACACTTGTGGGCAGACAAAAAAGGTGAACAGGGTAGATAGTTCTAGAAAGCCAAACTGTATGCTTAAGGCCTGTACTAAATTTAGTTTAACAGTTTAAATAGTTAAAGTATTTAATAGTGAATTGTTGTAGTGAGGACTTTCATTTTGAAACAGTTGTAGGTGAAGGAAACGGTTGGCTGGAGACATAGTTGATGACAACTGACAGTTTAAATGGTTGAATAGTTAGATAGTTGAGTAGTTTAAATTGTTAAACTATTGAATATTGAAGTATTGTAGTAAGTACTTTTATTTTGAAACAGTTGTGGGCAGAGGAAACAGGTGAACAGGATTGGTAGTTCTAGAAAGAGGAGACAGCTGAGCCGGATGTGTAGTTCTAAAAAGCCAGATTGTATGCTTAAAGCCTCTGACAGTTACTTTGCTGCAGCTGGTCTGAACACCTGGCACAAGATTCTAAATGCATAATGGCCCTATTGTGATGTCATAAAGCTCAGTATTAAGTCTTTGGGAAAATGTTGCTTCGTTTTTAATTAATATCTTAAAAAGTATAAATGTTACAAAAATGCTAAATATATTCTACATTAAGTGGTTTAAGCCACATTAATTGGTTACAACATTGGTTAATAGAAGAAGAAGAAAAAAAAAGGAAGGAAGAATGAATGAATGAATGAATGAACGAACGAATGAATGAATGAATGAATGAATAAGACTTCAAAGAACAGTAGAGTGCATTTTCATGCACTGTAATTCATATGGTAACAGAGAAAAACTGACCCATCATACGATACTATGATACGATTATCTTGTAAGTCAAAAATGCAGTAGTGGAAAAATGTTACAGGGGAAAGAAACATTTAATCCTCTAGGAAACATCTCCCACAAGGATTCTTTTTATCTCTACATTAACGCAAAGCTATAAGTTCAGCTTTATATGATGAATGAAGCTGCCTCCGTGAGAGGCATTAGATGAGGCCTACTGCTAATGTCAGCATTAATGATTAGATGGTTCAAAGGGTGACATAATTAAAAAACAAAAAAACAAACTTATGATTGTTGTAATTTTTTTAGGTGATAGAAGTTTATCTAAATCAAAGACATGAAAAAGAAATGACTTTGATGACTAATGAATAATGAAGTGATTTTGTGGAATTGCTGTTTGAAATCACAAAAAAACAATATATATATATATATACACACACACTACTACTTACACTACTTAATTACAATATACAATACAACGAAGCAAACCATTACTGCAACACAGACTGGCCACTAGGATCTAGGTCTGTGATCTTGTCTGTAATCTGATCTAGGTGATCTGTGATCTACATTTCAACTAATCAATATTATTGCAAGACAGGTTGGTTTCCGTTGTCATCTAGGTTACAATTCAAGTAATCAATTAGGGGGCTGCTAAACAGCACAGGGCCTTCACTGGTATACCAGTATACTACATCTACAGAAATACCACACTACAGTTGTGTACAGCTTCAGATTTCTACTCACAAAACCCAAACTGATTATAAATCATGAATTAGAAAATGGACCGTTTAAGGGAAAACAGTGTTGGTTACATAACAGCAAGGTCCGTGATTATGCAAAACAGGTAACAAAATATGCAATATCCTGTACATTACACCTAGTTTTGGAGGAACCATGCTAGAGTGAAGCGAGTTTAACTATACAGTTACAAAAACATAATAACAGTTGAAGCGGCGCAAATGTATAGCTTTGTTGTATGTATGTATGTATGTATGTATATATCTATGGATCTATGGATGTATGTACATGAAGTTATGTGTAGTGTGGTACATTACTGCCCGATTATAATTAGACAGTAGATTATGCTTTAAAAGCTCCGCATTAAGATTAACATGGGGATTCATGTTTGTGGACAGACACGGATAAAGACACTTAAACGCAGAGCTACCAGTGTCAGCACCAATACTTTAAAACCATTTTAGATAACAAAACGCTGACAATTACGAACCCTAAACAACACTAGACCTCTATATAATATCACTTCGTCACTTACTTCATCTGTTTGACAATGGTACTTTTGCCGGATTCTCCCCCACCTATGAAAACAAGAGACATCAGTGTAGTAGTGAAAAAGTAGGGTGCAGCTACACCCCAAATGTCCAGAGATGCACATCCAAACACACACACATCCAAACACACACACATCCAAACACACACACACACACACACATGTAGTCAAGCTCTGTTCCTCACCCAGAAGCAGCAACTTGACCTCCCTAGCTGCAGTGAGGCCATCCTCCTTCAAGTTCTTCTCTATCGCTTTACTTCGGTCAAGAGCGGCACGCTCTTCTGCACTCAGTGTACAACCCATGACCACATGTAACAACAATTCTTCTTTCTTTACTCTTTTGCCACGTTTTTTTTTTCCTTCCTGAGTTGATTTCTCGATGTTTTAAAAATGAGAAATGAATCGGAAAAGAGATCTGATGATTCCCCCTGCACTCTATCTGAAGCCGGCGAGCTCAGATCAAGCAGCAATAAGGATTTTCCACAAAGCAGTCATATCCCACTGACGTCAGCCAGGCCATCCGGCATGGGCTTGATGTTGGGGGATTAGATACTTTTGTGGTTTTAGACATCAATAATACTATTTGCATGAGAAAGATGGTGCCATTTTAGTCTGCAAAAACTACAGGCATCAATGTCCACCTTTAGTTGCTCAACATACAAAACATTATTCATAGTTATTAGTCCTGTCAGCAGTCTGTATGTGTTGAATTGGTCCATGCTGTATCATAGTTGAAGATTAAAAAAACTATCATTTATCTAAAATGCCAACTTTAGGTACATATCAGTAAAATGAAAAATAAGACTTGCAGAAACTATAGGAATAATTCAGCACTGTTTCAAATTGGTGTGTATATTTTTTGTCAAATGTGTTTTGCTCTGGGTTTGTTAAAAGTATATGCTTAAAGATGTAAAGATGTTTGTGACAAACATGCATATGAATCTAGAGAAGAACAGAAGCCTTTCCCACAGATTAAACAGTTAAAGCACAACATTTTCTCTCTCAAAACTAATTTATTCCTCTGAAGTAAATTTTTGACTCATTCTTAGGTGTAAATGTTTTCCAATTTGCTCGTGTTTGGTTATGTGATTGTTTGGTTGTTTATTAGTTGAATATAAATTGATGGGAGAAACACAGATACTATAAGTGTTACTAACAGAAATGCAAAAAAAAAAGCACCATTTGTATTTCAAACAAAATTATGACACACAGATCTACTTCCAAAGACTTTTTTTTCTTTTTAATTATAATAATCAGTAAATATCAGCAGTCATCAGTTTAAAATGTTGTAGGGTAATGCAAGTACATACGTTAGCACAAACAACAACATAAAGGGAACAAATGATGTAACAGTTCAACTGCTTTCTGAGGTCATTAATAGTGTTCTTTTTCTGGAAAAAACATTTTGCTCTGCAGTGTAGGAGTATTTGGGTGAAAAAGCCATAGGGTGACAATGTAAACCTTAAGTGAACTGAACCACGGAAGCTAGCTGTGTATAGAGCGAAAGCTGTGCACCCTGATCTATCTCCTCTCCTCTGCACTGATGGACGGACGGATGGACGTTTTCAGAAGAACATGCACAGTGTGCAGGAGGTTTTTCCAAATGGATTATTATTTCCCCTCAGATGAGAGGCAGTGCAGAGTGCACAGATTAACGCGCTTTTATCGTTATTACCGCCGCAACCTCACCGATCCTCCCTCTTGACCAACCGCCTTATAGCACTGGAAGCTTTAACAGATCATACTTTAAAATATATACAACACCACCATGAAACTTAACTATGCAATTCTTCCTGTGTTGTGCAATGTAAATAGGAGTCGAAGTAGCCAAAATGCATGTCCTTTGACTCTGCACAGAAATGTGACTTTTGTGTGTGTGTGTGTGTGTGTGTTTTTTTATCGTGTAATCTACTGATGGATACTATAACAGAACGCTCATGATTACCCCTTGGTCTTCCGCATTAAATGTCACTTTAGAAAACGAGGTTTTAAAACCAGCAAATCCCCATAACTAAAATCATGTCTTATCTCTGTAATACTTTAATGGTGCCGCTGCAGAGTGTAATGCCCTAAATGCTGTGGAGGCCTCCTCCATTACAGGGATCTGTGCACATGGTATACGCAAACCACTAAGCTAAGCTGCCATTTCATTTCTAAGAATAAAGAAAATGAGAGTCCGAGAGGCAGGCTGGGTACAGGAGAGATGACTGCAGATGACTGCATGGCTTCTTGCATGACTGAGCAATGTCCGGTGTAACTGGATATCTACTGTGATGCCAACTTCTTCTCCAGATCTCCAGAGTCACTGGTTTGTGTTTGGGCAAAGCAAGTTACCCCTGGTGAGCAAAAACACTACTGAACATATTTAGGAATATTCTTCTCTGCCCAGAGAGGTGCACTAACCTTTATCAAAAGCTGACCTTGCAGCATTAACCATTATGAAAACTGCTAAGACCGGAAAGGTTCATTTTCATTCATTAACAATATCTAGCTGATCCTGTTAACATGGCAGAGCTCAGATTTGGTGACAAAGTGACAGCTCTACTAAATGACAAATTCTACATTATGTTTCATGTGCAT
This sequence comes from Setipinna tenuifilis, assembly GCA_030347295.1. Classification (NCBI taxonomy): domain Eukaryota; kingdom Metazoa; phylum Chordata; class Actinopteri; order Clupeiformes; family Engraulidae; genus Setipinna; species Setipinna tenuifilis. Next base: position 4,985,606 of record CM059280.1, on the reverse strand, counting down.
GGGATTTGAAAATGATACATTTAATTTAGCCAAATGTGTGCTGTCTTTCTGTCAATCAAATTCTGTGATTAAATGCACAATTGCAAATTTGGGTTTTTAATTGTTGTAAAATAAATAAATGCTTTTTATGAGGTTCACTAGTTACAGTCATTAGAGAAAGTCCTGGTGAAATCCAACCAGTTAAGTTGGCACAGTCTTTCCATCTGCTGTGCTTGTAGAAATCCTCCATAAAGCTGTTATGAATTATTCTCTTCTCGTGCTAAATAGGAATTTTAGATGCAGTACACACATATGACATCACTGACCACAACATGTGATACTGCCCTACTTAAAACAGTAAGCCAAATGACTTTTTCACAATGCAGCCTAGGAGTGAGAAGGACAGTGGTGCAAAGAAGATGTGATTACATTACATTACATTACACTTAGCAGACGCTTTTATCCAAAGTGACGTACAAAAAGTAGGACATAAGCTAACAGAGGTGTAGAGGAACACCGAGTAAGGAGACTACCTTCATACCTACAAGGAGATGCATGTGCCCTAAGTAAGTTTCCCAGAGCAGGGACACTACAGACACACATACATCCTACACAGGGAGAGAATTATACAAGCATGAGACACCTAGGGAGAGAGTTGGTTTAGTAGTTGTTAGTTTTGTAGATAAAACTACATTAACAGAAATCTCACCTGCCATACCTGAAGGGTGTAAGTGTATTGGATGTACTTAGCTTTTACACATTATGGTCAAGGACATAATGGCCAGGAGGAAACACAACTTCTATTGAACCTGTACCTAAATGGCCCCTTCTGGCCAGAACAAGCCATTGCATCGCCCCCTACTGGATGAAAGATTAACTATTTTACTACTTTTGTACTACTATGTTATATGTGTTATCCTTAAGATAACACATAGGTCTTTGGTAGGGCCGTTAGGTGAAGGCGAGGTTAAATATGTAGGTCTTCAGCTGCCGCTTGGACTCGGCTTCTCTGATGCGTTGTGGTAGGGCATTCCATCTCCTTGGGGTGTAGTACAAGAAGAATGCTTCCCCAATCCTTTTAGATGGAGCTTCTGGGACCCTCAGGAGGCTAGCTTCGGCAGAGTTGAGGACTCGTGCAGGAATATTGTGTCAGTGATATAGCATGGGGCAAGACCGTTTATGGCCTTGAATACTAGTCAGAGTCAATTCTGTATGAAACAGGCAGACAGTGGAGTTCAGCTAATATAGGAGTGATGTGATCCCTTCTTCTAGTTTTTGTTAGTAACCTTGCAGTCGAGTTTTGAATAAGCTCGAGTTTCTCAATTGACTTGGGAGGCCTGCAAATAGGGCATTACAGTAATCTAATCTACTTGAGATAAATTTGTAAACCAGTTTTTCGGCGTCCTGCTGGGTCAGGAAGGGGCAGACTTTTGTAATATTTCTAAGATGGAAATAGGTGGTTTTTGTTATTTTATTAATGTGGGGTTGAAAGCTTAAGTCAGAGTCAAGGATCACTCCTAGGCTTGTCACCTTTTCTCTGATATGTTGGTTTAGGTTTCCCAGGTTAGAGAGAGCCTTGCATTTATCTTTGGTGCCAAGAAGTAAAACCTCGGTTTTGTCCTCATTTAATTTTTGAAAATTATTATTCATCCACTGTGTAGCTGACAAGCAGGAAGTTAGTGTCAATGTGTGTCAATTTGTGTCAATATGTTTATAAATGATTTACTGATGAGAAATAGTGTAAAAGCAATGGTTATCAAACGACGAACGAAATGTTAAGTAAGAGTTAGCCTAACAAATGCAAAATAAAGCTTATTGGGAAGTAGTCATTATAATTTCCACCGCCTAGTCATATTAACATAAGATGAAGGGTTTTTTTTTTTTTGCAAGTTCAAACCAGCCAGGCTAGCGCTATGCCTAGACTATGCTTCAGCTTACTTAAATTAACCTCCAGCAACTGCACGAAGTGAAACGATGTAGAAGCGGCTGATGCATTTAGGTTAGATCCAGGTCCAGACACACTTTCTAAACTCGAGCGATGCATTGGTGCCTGAGCACCTTGCAGTCCTACAGTCAGTATCGTATCGGGTCATCCCATAGCCATCCCTACACAGTTCACTCAGGAAGTTACCTCAAGGGGCGTTCCATGAGCCTGTTGGAGAGCCAGAGGCGAGAGCTTTGTCAACAAATGGACAAACAGGATCTCTAGAATTGAGTGACGTCATTGATTTGTGGCGACTTCCTTGCAGGAAGTGTGCTAAAACTTATGGTAACTTTTTCACCCAGTTTTAATGAAGGCAACATTCCGAAACAATTTAAGGTAATTTTCCATTTTAATGCTCGATATCGATGCAGTGCAACTTTTAATTAGATAAAAGGTAAGGCATGTTTTGTTGCTGGTGTTAACTCGAATTTTGGATTGAAGTGACGCTAGACATCGCCTGTCGGGCTATTAAAGTGAACATTTGGGCCACAATGTATAGCCAGAGACTTTCAGTTTCAACCGCCGTTCAGTTGAGAAGTGTAAACGACGTGATACACAACCTTTGGGACAAAGGGTAGCCTACTACCGCAACTGAGTTCAGCCTTGACACATCTTGTTCCCGTATCGCAGACCAAAAACATCGGAAGTGCCATCAACGAGTGTGACGTTACTAAATTGGCAACAGGGCATTCTGCAGCGTGAAGGAAACCTCGAGGAGCTTGTTAGACCTTGCTGGCCTCTAGTTAAATACACTCAAAAGGAAAATCCCTATCCCTGCAGGGTTGTATTTGTTTAGACTTTCTTCTAACTTCGACTTTCGGAGGTGCGAGGGGTAGCCTAGGTCTACCCTACCGATCATCCATACAATACTTTAACCACAAGTTTGTTTTTTTCCGTTTGTGTACAGAACACTCACGTACAGGGTAATTGCATCTCTTCCCCACGTTGGATAAATAAACAGTATTGAGTAATGCAGGGCATGTTCTGATACAGCACATTGGAATGGTTACACAGTGGAATGGTTTTCCCCCACCCACACACAAAAACAAGTGTCCTTAGCACCCTAATCACCATGCTGTGTGTGTGTGTGTGTGTTTGTTTTATAAGAGCGATATTGCTTGTTGATATGCATGTTAATAGGCTACCATCTGCCCACATGCACCCAAATACATCAGAATTGTAAAATCGGTTGCAATGCTGTTAAGGAGACAAATGTATACTTTTTCTCATGTGGTGGCATGATGTCTGAAGTCATGTGCAAGTTAGCGACAGAAAAACGTTTCTCTTAATTAAATATAGTCCTCATATGTTCCTTAATTAAATATAGTCCTCATATGTTCCTTAATTAAATATAGTCCTCATATGTTCTGTTTTTGTGGCAAGAAGGGGCAAGGAGAGTGTGAAAAAGTAAGCAGCATACCATGTATTTGACTAATCTGTATATTAGTTCAGCCTTTACTCTAAAACTATTGTTAACACAGTGTTTACTGTACAGTATGTTTTATGACATAATCTGAACTGTGCATGTGTAGGAACCCTTAATCCAGTCTGACGTTGGAGCGCTGTGATGCCCAAGTGATGGAGAGAATAGATGAAAAGGTACAAGGCAAAATTCACCATTCTGTTACTAAAAGTTAGCATGCGTGACATTTATTTAATATAAAAACAAGTTAATTTTGTTTGTTGTTTTTAACTTCTGTTTGTATAGGCAAATGTGGGCCTGAATCATGCATTGGTTGTATTTAATATAAAACTAATAATTTTGTTGTTTTGTTTTTTGTTTTGTTTTTTACCTTGCTGTGTATGTAGGCAAATGTGGGTGTGACTCCTTGGACAGGATGCGTGGTGCTGTTTCTACAATCACTGTCCCCAACGTTGGATCTCTTGTCCACTTATAAAGACCCAAATGGCAAATTCAGCGTGTTCAAAGTCCTTAAACTCACCCTTTCAGGTAATATACAAATTCATGAATAATTTTTCAATGTGTCAAGCCTAAATGCTTGGTTTCACCTTCAGTCTAAGCTGATGTCTTCTAATGCTGGACATTGGTGTGGTGTAGAACATGTCAGCAAAACAAAAGCAAATAATGAGAGCAGAGAGATATTGGACAAAACTCATGACTATTTACAGTAAGAAAACAGCAGTAAGAGAACTGAGAAAGCATGATATGACTTCAAAAAGAAAGAAATTGGACATACACCAAATAGAAATCGGCTTTAGGTTCTTCATACAGGACATGTCAACACCAGTGCCATAAACATACCAAGTGCCACATCTAGTTTCATATCAGTGGTATAATCAAAGTAGATGCTGAAGTTGAAACTCAGCTGCTACAGCAGGACATCTGTGAATACTCAATGGAAATGTAATCTAAAAAAAGTTTAGACTCAAAACAAATGTATTGTTGTCTGTATCCTCAGATGTCATGGTATGACTTTAGAAAGAAAGACATTGGGTATACAATTGGGAGAAGCACCTGAAGAATTTGAAACTCAGCTGCTACAGCATTGAGTATATCTCTGAATACTCAATGGAAATGTAATCTAAAAAAAGTTTAGACTCAAAACAAATGTATCGTTGTCTGTATCCTCAGATGTCATGGTATGACTTTAGAAAGAAAGACATTGGGTATACAATTGGGAGAAACACCTGAAGAATTTGAAACTCAGCTGCTACAGCATTGAGTATATCTCTGAATACTCAATGGAAATGTAATCTAAAAAAGTTTAGATTCAAAACAGATGTATTGCTGTCTGTATCCTCAGATGTCATCGGCTATGAGGGCTATGAGATCCTGAAGCTGCACGACGCGGACCCCGCCCTGGGATTGGAGCTGAAGTTCACCGCAGTAGCGTCGTGTCGTCGCTTCCTGGAGAGCTACGCCTGTGGCCTGCTGAGACAGGCCCTCCACCAGCACGCCTGCAGGCTCCTCGTCCGCCCCGAGGACATCCGCATACAGATGCAGCTCAAGGCAGCAACACACACACTGGACCTCTGCTTGAACGACCTGGAAGGCTGCCTCACATATATCAGAATATCACAGGTAAACACGCACGCACGCACGCACGCACGCACGCACACACACACGCGCGTGCGTGCGCGCGCGCAACACACACAACACACACACTGGCCCTCTGCTTGAACGACCTGGAAGGCTGCCTCACATATATCAGAATATCACAGGTAAACACACACACAGATACCAACACCATAGGATGCTAAACTTTTAGCTTTACAGCAAAATGAGTAACAATGCTAGCTGAACAATGTTTTACTAGTTTTTAGTAAATTTGGTTTGGCAGTAACCAATCATAAAGGGTAGTTTTACTGACGTCCGGTAAATTGAAATGTGTGACTGCACATTCTGACGTGTGCAGGTGTAGTGCTAAGTGGTTGTAATCATGTCTTGCAGCCCATGAGACTTCGAGATGATGAGATCACACAGCTGGAAAAGGCACTAGCAGAGAGCTACGCTCCCCAAACTCTACGGCCAAAGGAAGTACCCAACAACTGCTTCCTGTTCCAGCAGCGAATTTTTGGTAAGAATAGCTCTGCATCGTTGGTGGTTGAGAGTCAGCAAGCTTAATTCACCTCTAAAATCATACAAACAGACGGATTAATGTAAATAAAGCTGACCATTGACCATAGAATTTTATGCAAGGTAGTTGTGGGAAGAATCAGATTGCATAACTAGAATGGCTTGCAGGTGCAATATGAATATGTATGAATTGATGGATTGTATAGAAGAGAATAGGCCCACACACAGCGTAAGGTTGCACAACATGCAAGTGGATCAGCGGCCTTATGAAAATGATCTCCTGCTCTCTGAACAGTCGTGTTGTGTGTCCAGGATGCTTTGCAGGTGCGACATGTATACATTGACTGATTCCATAAGAAAAGAATAGGCCCATACATAATGTGCAAGTGGAACAGGGCCCTTACGCCTACGTTTCCTATTATATATTGTACGCTTGTTTGATAAAAAAAAGTTTTCAGTTATTTCACACTTTTTTGTTAAGTACATAATTCCATGTGTTTATTCACAGTTTTGATGCCTTCAGTCAGAATCTACAATGTAAATAGTCATGAAAGTAAAGAAAACACATTGAATGAGAAGGTGTGTACAAACTTTTGGCCCGTTCTGTAGGTCCAATGTGTGTATTTTTTGTGTGTTTCCAGGAGACCGACAGCTGACTTCTGCCGATCAGCAGCGGTTTGCCGCTCACATTGGCCGAGAGTGGAAGAGAGTTGGGCGAACCTTACAGAAAGGTTGTCGTGCACTACAAGGGCCGGCGATTGACAATCTTGCATACGAGTATGAGAGGGAGGGGCTTTACGAACAGGCCTATCAGTTACTGGGACGGTTTATCCAATCAGAGGGCAGAAACGCTAGGCTCGGTCGTCTCATTGGTGCACTGGAGGAAAACAAATTGATGAGCGTTGCAGAGATTATGCTAGAGGTCAAGACAAGAGAGTGATTCTTATGTGAAAAAAAAAACAATTACGCAACTCTTCTTCAGCCAACGTCATTCAGCATCACCTGTCATTTATCCTTTAAATGGTTTAGGTGTCAGAATGGGCAGGGCTGTTTTTATATCTTCCATTTCTGTATGTATCTTTTGTAAAGAGTAAAGTTTCTCTTAAAATTGTCTTCTTTGTTTTTTTTTTTTACACGTGTATTCATCTAGAAGACTCTTCTGAGACATTCTCTTTCTTGTCTATGCTATCCTATGTTGCAGGGCGGTGCAGATTTTTAAATGTAATTATGCAAATATTTGGCAACTGCATATTAAAATCCAACTCAATTTCAAGAAATGGGCATTCTAAAAATGTCATTGTAACCAGTCCCACACAATTTCTAATTCATCTTTCATATGACATGTTTTTTTTACATGCATGGCTTCTAGTCTAAAACAGTCTTTGTTAGTGATAAACTGGTTGAACACTACACTGCCCTTTCTTGCCATGCAATGACCCTTCGTGACTTTTTTTTCAGCTTAGAGTATAGTGGGACTCGGTGTAGACTATAAGGCAAACAGTAAGAGAGAACCAAAACTGGGGTTGTCTATATGTCCAAAATGACATTTTATACCTTATACCTCATTGGTTTACACATCACATTCATTTCCAGAACAGGTATATTTACACATTGTTTTAGTGATGAACACAATACAGTTATGTCAAAGTGAAGTTTATTCATAATAAACAAAGGAGAAGTCATAGAAAGTGCCTGGTGGATCGTTGTGGGAAGAGCTTCTGTCATTGACATACTTGACAAACTTCAGAGTATCTGTGTCCCTGTAGACAAGTGCCAGTGAGTTGTTCTCAGGGTGTACCGTCAAAAGCTATGGATACAAACACACAATAGTACATTCCATTTACATTATTTGTAACACGGTGTTAAATGCTGCATTCAAGTGCTATACAGAATGTAATGTAATATAGGCCTATCTGATTTCTCAGAGACACTAAATGATTGTTCGGCATAGGGTGACCAGACGTCCCGGAAAATGTGGGACAGTCCTGAAATCTAAGCTCTTGTCCTGAATCCCGAATCCAGCCCAAAATGTCCCCGAATTTACACTCAAACAGAATACTTAGTAGTTATTTTCTGATAAGCATTAAAACTGCAGAGAGGTTGAGCCGACTGCATGCAGCCCTTGACTGCTGCTGAGAGGCTGCACCCAGCCCCTGAAGGCTACAATGTATCTATTCTTTATGTTTTGACGTTCTAGAATTAGGTGCGAGTATGCACTGATGATAAACTAATTTTCATTCATTCCACAATCGACATGGCTAGTGTACCAGAACCCCAACATGTCGCTAAAAGGCAAAAGCATCAATGCAGGTACTGGGAGGAGTGAGTGGAGAAGTACTCATGGATTGCCAAAGGCATTTTGTAAAGTGTTTGAAAATTCATCTTTTATTATTGTCTATGTAGGCTATCATCAGCGTTTTCCCGTCCCGAATTTCAGCCAATCTCATCTGGTCACCCTAGTTCAGCATGTGTAAAGGATTATCAGCTTTATTGTAACTGCACTGGATCAGACACGGGAATCTTTGCTAAGAATATAAGTACCTGGATTCAGACCATAAAGGACAGCAGTCTATGGCACCCACTTTTTAGGTACATTTTGGATGAAGAAATGCCAATCAATATTAATATGTCAATATTTATGACATAGCCCATAACATGTAGTGTCTCAAAAAAGAGTGAGAAGACACAATCTTCTCTTCAAGTCTACTTTTAGCCTACTTTTGCAGGTTACTGCAAATAACTCCTTATCTCTACATTTGGAAAGTTATTTTGGTAGGTGAGAATATGTCGGGACATATTTTTCAACAGCCATTAACAAATTTCTGTCTTAGTTTCTTCCTTTTGTCAAAAAATGGTTCCACTTGTCAAATGTCAAAACCCAAGTCTGGATGGGTCCTGGCTTAAGCATTTTCCTCTAAGCCCATTAAACAAAAGATGGGCTGAAATGTATTTCTTAAACCTCTTTGTAGAAAACATAGAATTAGAGGCCAAGCAGAGAATCTGCTGGAACCCAAAGTGTTTCTAACTTTTCTTATTGGGGGCCAAGCAGCGAAGCCAAGCAACTTGCTGACATGGTCTTGTTGATAGTTAATCATCACTGGCAGCTAAATCATGCCTGGTGCCTGAACAAACTTATATCAAATATCAACCCCAATCTGGAGGACGCCATAGCCATGTTACACTGTTAATGGCAGACTCACTCACCTCTTCATCTTCTTCAGCAGCAATGTAGGAAGTCAACCCCCCAGACTCCTGCTGCCAGCCTGTTTACATGTACAAGGAAGAATAGTCAGAGATAAATATTACGACATGTATCCTGTAATGAAATACTGAAAACATAAAAAATGGGCAGCACCTTATCTGAAGGTGTGTACATAAGGGTGACATGAGCCCTTTATAAACATGACATGGTACATATCATGAACATGAATGGCACAATTTTGTTCCTCAGCAAACATACCAACTTGGTATGATATTTTAACGTGCCCATTTTCATTTTACACCAACGTTTTCCTTTAAGTGTCATTCTATGTTTACAATGTCTGCATCCCAATAAAATATCAACATTACAAAAAAACAAATGACACATAATGGCAACAGTAATAACCATGATTAAAGTGCCTCTAATGTTCATGATATGTGTCATGTCATGTTAATAACACGCTCATGTCACTCTTATGTACACACCTTTAAATAGTGCTACCAAAAAATGTTACCTGAACATCCGATTGTCAGAAGCAGGTCAAGACAAAACTCTCTGCGGTCACAGTCGTGCACGAGGGTGTAGGAGCCATGTTTCCACCTCCTGACCTCACCCACACATGCTGCTGACGTGCCATCTGGTATTCACAAACACAGGCATGAAAGAGTGAAAGTGATTTCCATTTATCATTGTGATAACACAGCACACTGCAGCACAGTGTACACAACAAAATATAATCTCTGCATTTGACCCATCTCATATGTGAGCAGGGGTAGCCATGACAACAGTGCCTGGGGAGCAGTGTGTGGGGACAGTACCATGCTCACTGAGATCCAGAACTCCTTGAATTCCTGTGGCCACATGACTGAAGATTCATTAAATGAAGATGCATTTAACCCATCTCACACACATACGGGGGCAGCAATGATAACGGCACCCAAAAGGCAGTGTGTGAGGATGGTACCATGCTCAGGGTATCTCAGTGTGTGTGTGTGAGGATGGTACTATGCTCAGGGTATCTCAGTGTGTGTGTATGTGTGTGTGTGTGTGTGTGTGTGTGTGTGTGTGTGTGTGTGTGTGTGTGTGTGTGTGTGTGTGAGAGAGAGAGAGAATGGTACCATGCTCATGTGCCACCTTCTGGCAGTTGATCGATTCGAACATGTGACCCTCCCCCAGGCCACCACTGCCCCACATACAGGATACATACAAGAGGCATGCCTGAGCGAACCTGACGACGCACAGAGGCGAAACGCGTTGTTCGCTCTAATTAAACTTAACAAAGTCAAGAAGTGTGCGGTGAACTTTTTCTTTCCTCTTTGAAGTTTATTTTTTCCTGCGTTTACCAGCACCTTAAGCTGTGCAGGGATTCTTGAACCTTTAGACATACAAGATACGTTCAAACAAAGGGGTGAAATTAAAAAATAATATGTACTCTTGTTGAGAAGCGTTACATGCCACTTATTGTAACTTCTTCTATTTTGTAAATGGCAGACTTGCATCAATAGCAGAATCTGCACAGGCAGAAAACAGGGATTGTACGGGTGCTCGAAATACTTGGATTTTCACGTTGTGTTTTCAAGGTTTGAAAAAATGCTTGACATTTCTGGTAAAGTGCTTGTAAATGCTTAGAATTGTCACCACACTTCCTGGCAGTCAGATTCAATAGACCATTTATTAAATGGAGAAACATAAAATAAGTCAGATTAAAAATGATGCCTACACAGCTCACTCTGATGGGCTTTGCGTGACCCTTTGCTTTTGTGATCGGATTGATGGAGGTCATGGGTCATCTTGCCCCCAAGAGGACAGTGCATCTGACCAACATGCCGGGAGGTTATTGTTTTAATGAACATTGGCTGGAAAATGAAACTTACAAACCAGGGACCAAATCCACATGTAGCTGATAGTCTAAACATGGAATGTGAAAAAACTATTCCGCTACACCAATGCATGCTGACGTTTTAGCCAGCCTCTTTAGTTTGCGTTACTTTTAATTACGTCAGTTCAGTGTATTTCAGTGTAAATCAATTGAGGCCTGTTTTGGAGTAGAACAAAATTAACATGAAGCTGTTTTCGAACCTGCAGCATTGCCCTGCAGCCCTTTGGCGGCTCCTCCACTCGCACATGCATGTACACACACACACACACACACACACACACACACACACACAGAAAGATGGTGCCCCTGTGTGCCCCTTCGGAGCAGCTATACACTTACAAAGTGACAAAGATGTCTCCTATGACCAGGGCGCAAGACTAACTTTTGCACTCGTTGCACTGGTCCACCTAACTTTTTTTCTTAGGTGCACCAGCAGAGTTGTCTAAAAGCTGACTTAGCAAAAAAAATGCCTTACAAAATTAAGCTACATTAGTTGGGAAAGTTATCTTACTGTAATTACAGAGTAATACATGTTTTCACTGATTTTCTGTAAATAAGTGTTTACAGTATGACAACCCCAACAGCAAAACCCAGCAAGTCCCAGCTGACCTTTAACCCAAACAGGCACACAGACCTTTTTTAGTCTTTTCTTCTCTTCTCTTGGACTCTTTGTCAGATCCACCTTCATCATCGTCATCATCATCGTCATCATCATCATCATCATCATCACCACTACTACTACTGTCATTGTTCTCAGCCAATGGATGTAACTTCAGTCCAGAGAGGTTAGACAGCAGCAAGAAGAAAGCTTCTGAAGATAAAAGCTCCCAGCACTCTTGCACACAGGGCGGAAGCAAACACATCTCAGCATATTCATAGTGCCTGGAAAAAAAAAACAAAAGAAAAGAAAACAAAAAAATTAGCTCATATTGAAAATAAAAGCCATTTTTCACTGAATTAAGTTAAAAAGGGGAAAACAAAAAAGGAGGAGAGATGAGGTGCTGTCAGGTTTCTGACAATGCTTAAGTGCTGCTTATACACCATTTAGTCTGGACTTTTTTGCTTGAACAAAAACCATCTGTTCCAGCAAAAAAGTCATGAACAGATGGTTAAAAAAATGTTACCAAGTGGACGACAGAAATTCACTGCTTGCACTGACTCACCACACAAAAGAGTTAACACACAAAGATGTTCTTACACAGCTCCTCACCTCTTGTTTGCGGGACCTTTCGTCACCCACTGAATCTCAGCTGACTGCAGAGCAGCACTCACTTCCTGAATCCTTTCCTTCTGCAAGGGGAAGTGCAGCCCGTCAGAATATTTTGCAATCAGTAAAGTGACTTCACCAAATGGAAAGTCAAAAGCCAAAGTCAGCTTTATTGTCAAAAACCACATGTATAGGTTGCAGTCAGAATTTGAAATTGCCGCGCTCCCTCAGATTACCAGAGGAGATAGAAATGGTCAAGGATGCGCATTTGGGTTATGAGATTTACTGGGGGTACGCATCACTAATGCAAACAAGCTAAATGGAAACAGTGTCTACAGTGTCCGGATTTTTACACACACACATATGATGTGAATACAGTTGTCACAGATGGAAGTGCACTGCTTGACAAAAGCCACTGGGTGCGACTAGGATGTGTAGTTGCCCGCTGCCTGTTGCTCCATACAGTGCAATCTCTTTTATGTGACACCCAATGTTTTCTTATATTATATTATTATATTATTATGGTATTATATTATATTATATTATATTATAATACTCTCTACATTATATACACTGTTTTTCCTTTTTTAATGTGTTCAGAACATACCTGTAAAAAGTTTTTTAAACAAATTTCTGAGCTCTCTTCAAACGTGGTCTGGATATTAATCTGGGTATCTTCATCCATGTATTCCTGACTGATCCATTTATGCAGTATTTGGTCCTACAAAAAAAAAAAAAAAAATTATAATTATAATAGCCATGATGCAATATACCTACAATGGTAAAATTCCAAAGTTCTCTCTCTCTCTCTCTCACACACACACACACACACACACACACACACACACACACTAGATTAGATGATAAACGGTTTTAACGTACATCACTGGCGATACATTTCTTGAGAGGGATGGGGGCTTCTATGTATTTCGGAGGTCTTTGAAGAGACGGTCCATGAAACCATCCACTTACAGACATGCGACACTTTTCCGATGACAAGACTTCTGAAACCTGAGGCACCACATGCAAATACAACGTAGACATGAGTAAGGGTGAACTTTAAGGCAAGATGACAAGATCATGGTAACAGCACAAGACTACACATGTTTCTCATCTTATCATATGAAGCTACTTAACACAGTTATTTGCAGTGTTTGAATTAAATTAGTCAATGGCAGTAATTAACAAATACGAATACCTGATGGAAGGACACAGGAGACACCTCAAAGAACACTAGTTTGTTCCTGCTGGGCACCAGAGACTTGACTATAGAAGATGGCTGTCCTTGTTCTGCAACATGGGCACATAACACAATTACAGTGACCACTTGTGAAGGGAAAAAAACAACGATGCACTCATGTTAAATGAAAATTAAAATCAAAGAGTGGCCTTTGTTCTTCGATCATTTTCTGTCATAGCCAAGCATACACATATAAACACTTGAGCTTTATTACATAATTATTATTATTGTGTGTTTTACTCCTTTGTATTATATACAAGCCTATTCTACTTTTTGCTATGCTTATATTGTTATGTTCTGTCATCATGTTCTATTGTCTTGTTTATAAGATGTTTAATGTTCACTGTGGGCCTAAGGAGAGCTGCAATTTCAAATTCTGTGTGTGCATCCTGTACATATGGTTTTTGACAACAAAAGCTGACTTTGACCTCGATGCAATTATCATGGCTGCTTTGTGCACTACTGATATCATCATAGCAAGCTTGATGTAAATACTTATCATCTTAGCTAATCTTGATGTAAATACTAAGCATCATAGCTTTTGTGAAAGGAGAAAAAAAGACTTATGCAACCCTAGTCAAAGTACAAGACCTTAAGATATACCAGCACATACCGTCCGTACTGAAGAGATCCAGTGTTCCACCGTCACTAAGCTCCCATGGGGGCACCAGGTACAGGATGAAGGCCACTCTTCTGCCCTCCAACTCGTCATCGTGACACAGCAACACATCTAGCAAACAAAGGCCAAGTGGGCAGAGTGGGTAACTGGACAATCAGTGGAATAAAATGGTGGACATAAAACAAGATAGACTGGGGTACTGACAATTCCATATCAGTTGAAACGGGTCCCACACCATGCCCCCCTTTCTGATTTTTTGTTTAAACATTCATCCATGTCTTATTATTATAGATTAACAATTCAGCACTACAAACAGATTATTTACTGGCACCATAGCAACACTAACTTCCTGTCGTACTGTCAGACTGGGATCTGCCGGACAAGTTCAGTTTTTTTTTAACGTATCCAGAGGTCGGAACGGAGACCTTTTTTTTGCACCACACTCGATCAGACCCTTTCACACGCGGGCTGAGTATCCTTGCATGAAATAAATGACTTCTGGTTATTTTGCTGTAGTATCTGCCGTACCTACAGGTGACCATGTGAAGGAAGCACCAGGCTTACGTACCTGTGTAGTGATACTTGGCACAGGAAATGTCCACAGTTGGTTCCAGCTCCACGTCCAATAGCTCACTCAGCCAGGAGCGAAACTGGCCAAACAAGACTGACCTGACAACGCACAGAAAAGATTTAAAAACAGGCAGACATAAATGTGTGTTATATTTGTAGGCATCCAAGAATTTCATTCTGTTAACACACCTCAACTCTGTGATACATGGCTCTGTCCTGATCTTCAAGTCATCAGACTGCAGGAAAAAAAACAAAACTTTTTTTTTTTTTTCAAACTTGGACACTTTCCACAGAAATTAATTGAAATTTTAGGGATAAATGCAGTACATTATTGCGGTAAACCTGGTCAAAAACTTGCCTCTCTGTACAAACTTCAAATTTTAGCCCATAGAGGTTACACAATCATAATTACAAGTTAGAATTATTTGTCTTATGTACGTTTCAAGTTTACCTCGTGCCTTAATACTAACATTATTGAGTTAGAATGTCACTAGCTTCGAATTCGACTACTGCACTGTAATTGCAATACCAGTAGTAGCCACATGAGGGGAGTCATAAGCTTTACACTGAAAATGGATGAAGCAATGGTTCTTTTATGCTGGATTTTAGAATTATTTTTTTAATTAGATATTTTATATAGCTGTATATTTGTAAGTATTCAGGTACTACACTATATTATAACAATGTAAGAATGTATATATATTTAGATCAAAATTACAATTATAAGTATTCCCCGCATTGCATTTACACTCATATTAACGTTCATGTTTAATAATACACTTTTTTTCCTTTTGGAATTTATTTTATTAAGACACCCCATATTAGTAGTAACTACAGTAATGTTAAGATATTTAGCATAGTAGCCAACATTAACAGCAGAAAGTACTCTCCCTGCTGTGCACAGACCCCATGTATTGCAACCCACATTGCTTTCTTTTGCTCAACCCATGCAGATACAGAATAAAACTTGCTTCGTCTAGCTTGGAGTGTCTTCTACGTACAACAGAGACATAACGACCAGTGACACTGGCAATCAGCACAGGCAATGATTCATAACCAACTACCACCACACCAGTTAGTGTCAACAGTCAGTGCTATGTTTGAAAAGCCTAGGTGAAAAGGTGGGTTTTGAGCCTAGTTTTGAAGGTAGAGAGTGAAGTGCATTGACACAGGTTGCGTAGGTTGTGACTCCTCACAAATCTATCTATTTGTGTGATCTAACTTTGTTTTTTTTTACCTTCAGCACATGTGTTACATAGTGTAGAATGAGATTATACCTGTGCAAATTTGTAGAGATCATTACTCTTCGTATGGAAGTTAAGCTGTGACAGTTCCTTCTCAAGGCTGGACACAAACTCCTCTGGCTGCAGAAACTGATCAATCACACAATGAGGGAATGGCTTACAGTCCAGTTCTACATCACCTGAACACACACACAAAAGAACACATTAGTCAAGCATTTTGCCATATGCTGAGTTTTTGAATTCATATTCTTTAGCACTAATAAGGAATGCAGCATTGTCTTTTCACCATTTTGTATCTTAACAATGTTAGGGTGGAAGACATATGTCAACTTTGCTCTGTCTCTCTCTTTGGCTTTTATCTGATGCTGTCAAGCCCACCCTTTATTTATTTGTTAGTCTCGTTTTTATTTCATTGCCTAGTCAGTATCATCTAGCTATTTATGGTCTTCGCGTTATGTTTTTTTTCATGCTTGTGTTGTGAAGCACTTTGGGGCAACTTTGTTGTTTTGTTAAAATGTGCTATAAAAATGATAAGGCTCCATTGACGTAAACTCAGTGCACCCCACTACATGTCCATGCCTACCTTCGGTTGTTAATATGTATATTTCGGTTAGCTCGCCAAGAAGAGAGCCTACTTTGGACATAACCGTGCTAACTGATAAGCTTATTTACTTGTCTGAAGTCTTCTTGGTGTGCGGAGGCCTTAAGATCTTTGCTGGGCTCATACCTTGTCTACAACTCGTGCGGTTTTTCCATGCTTCCTGCTGTAGTGTTTTGGTTGTGGAGTTGAAGACAGAGCTGTTGATGTCAACATGCCAGAGCTTCTCCTTTTTTCCATCTTTAGATGATGTTCGGTTAGCAAGTTTACGTTTGTTGCTCATTCTACTAAACGAGGCTAATGCCAAATACTTCACTACCTCTTATATACAGTCTATGTTCACTACAGGGGAACTGATCACCAATTCTTCATCTGACTTTTACCACGTGCACGCTGCACTAGCCAGTGACGACTTTAAGATGGCTGACATTTAGTTTGTCAAAATAAAAGTCGCAATCACTGCAGAAAAGAAAGGGTGGTAGGCCTACTGTGCTAATTAATCTTGTTGGCAAACTTAAGTCCAAGAACCCACTAAGCAAATGAAGCAGCTCAGGTACCCACGAGTTCTGCTCAGCCGACACTTCTCTATCAAATTATAATAAAAAAATGATTTCGCCTTTGGAAATTTAGTTTGGTTATACAAGTTGTGTATGTGTGTGTGTGTGTGTGTGTGTGTGTGTGTGTGTGAGAGAGTGAGTGAGTGAGAGAGAGAGAGAGAGAGAGAGAGAGAGAGATAGATAGAGAGAGAAAGAGAGGGAGCGAGAGACTTCTAGCAGCTGTTAAATCAATTGGTGTGCTTATTATAGAGGTGGGGGAGCATATTATCCTTATGGTTAAAAGTGTATCAAATTAGTCCATCAACATCCTAGCCTACATGAATGTAATGAATGCAACTTATGTATGTATATCAAATTTCACAATAAATATTTTTATTACTTCATTCTCTCTCTCTCACACACACACATATACATAAACAATGCATAAGGAAAGTTTTCTTTCTGATGTCACTACATTCAAAGCCTTTTTCATAGCCTACCCTTCTGGAGTTTTTTTGTAAATATCTAGATTTCATGTAAGTTCATTTTTGGACCATGCTTATATGCTGATCGAGGTTTTGGGGATGCTACCGTGATGAAGCACATCTTGCAATGAACTATCTTGTCCGGCTCAACATTGGGATTCATCTTATGCATGCCCCTCATTCCTAGTGGAAAACAGGTGAACAAAAAAAAAAAGTTAGTCTTTTACATAGCCCTCAACAAAACTTTTTTCCCTACCTTGAGTGCTGGAGTATGTGTCTTGGGTGAGGGTCTGTAGGTGTGCATTATGTTATTAGTATGAATTTCCAATACTACAATGTAAAATTATTTTTGTGTTGTGCTACTGTGCAAGTAGCATGGGCCCCAAGTATGATATGTAGGCCTATATAAACATACACACAAAATACACAAAAATGTTTTGAATCCCTTTGTTTATTTTTGACAATGAGCTTAGCTGCCTAGTTTCAAGATAGAAACAGGAACCAAAATCAGTCAATATTATCACAAATAACTTCTGCTACCTTTGCTTAAAAAGCCCAGTCATAGGTACACCCATAGTTCGAATTACAGGAGGTACTTGCGGGTATGGTACACCCTAATCAAGACCCAGTACCCCCCAAAGAGACAAGAATAGCAGGGCTGGGGTGTACTGACATATTAATGTAATTAATGTAAAATGTCAAAGGTAGTACCCCCTGTAAAAAGGGGGTACCACCCAAATATGGAGAAGTAATTCACACTCTGGGTACTACCCGCCCTTCACCTTTACACCACCTCTGGCCCAGAGTAACCCCTCTAATAATAGTAACCCGCTGATGAGGGCTGCCAGTACTGGGCCGACACTCTTTAATGTTCTTTCAGCTTCTCTTTTGTGTATATGCTGGGTTTCTCCACAAGATAGATATATACATCTGGCCACTGAAGCTTCGGCCATTTAGTTGGATCATTGATCCACGGACCCGACAGTGAGTATGGGTCAGGAAAACTCACCCCGTTGCTGATAGATCATTTTTTACTATGCCAATTTATTTTCTTGTGATAACGTGTTAAAATATTCAGAGAAGACCTTTGTCCGCTCCATACTATATATATATATTTAGGTTGATCTCGCCACCGATACAGAGTTGACACAAGAACTGTCACTTTGTGCCACCAGTTGAGCCCCGCCCATAAAATACATCACAAGTGTTTACAAACATAGAAATGATCTATAGTAACCCCACTGATGAGGGCTAAGTGAAGGCTGCCAGTGGTAGGCCCTGTGTGGGTGTATTAAGGGCTATCGGCTAAGTGAGGATTGCTCTTGCAGGGCCAATACTCCTAAGTGCAGGCCTAGCTAGGGCTATGAGGGCTAAGTGTGGGCTGCCTGTATGGGGCTAGCGCTAGCGGGGGGGGGGGGGGGGGGGGAGACAAATATTCTGGCAATGGCCGATGCAAACATTCATTTGACGAGTGCAGTCCGCAGATGTGCCAAGGTCTGCAACAACCTTACAGGTCTGAAGATACTAAGGTGGGCTGTATGAGGAAATTGGTGATGTAACACACAGTGCCAGTACTAGATACAGCACCTGATGAGACGGAGGAGGAGCCAGGCCCGGACAGACCCCACACTGCACAGAACCTCAGCACCACAAGCTACACCCCAAAGCAGACCTGCAGAACACCGTCAGATTTTGAGGCCCGCTGCCAACAAAGACTCACTTGAAGTGACAGCCTCCTGAGGTACTGTCAGATCCTGTGGTGACATTACAGTGTGCCCAACAGTACCTAGACAGACAGCAGACATGCTAACTACTTTTGTCTGCTGTCTGTCTAGGTACTGTTGGGCACACTGCAATGTCACCACAGGCTATATATATATATATACTGGATATTGGATAATATATATATATTGGACAAAACCTTGACTTATACACAGCAAATGGAGGAGGAGGAGATCGGTTTCATTTTGTAACTGTAATAAAGGGTGTACAATCTGTTAATGCTGTTAAAGACCTACAGTGTGATCATGATTCATGAATGTTTTTACATGCACAACATGGTGCGCAGAAGCATAAAACTGTCATCATTAGGAGCCATGACACTGATGTGGCAGTGATTGCTGTTAGTCTGCAGACAGATTTACCATGCAGCTTATATTTTGTGACAGGAACTGGTAACAGGGCACATATCATTGACATTACCAGGGTGTCATCAGCACTCAGAACTAGTGTGTTCAGCCTTGATTTGGATTCATACATTCTCTGGGTGTGACTTCACAAGTGCATTTTATATTAAAGGCAAAAGAATGACATTTCAGCATATGAGAAAGACAAATGCCTTAAGGCTTTTAAAAAAATCTAATTTATTTTCTTTTAGGTAGCCCATAATTTCTGGCGGTGCCACTACCAGACAGTGTTTTACATGTGATACACTCAGTTGCAAGGCAGATGGCAGTTATGCAAATACAAAGGAAACCAAGGAGAAGAAAGATGACAACTGTCCTGACACTGACAGTGAGGACTAGAAGTATGAGCATGTCATGTGAGGTGTAAGGCCTCAGAATTGCACCGTACTAACATGACATTTGCATTCATTGGCTTATGCTGTTTTGTACTGTTTTATATCGCATCTTTTTCATAAAGATTGTTTTTGTGATTTTTTTATGGTTATATTTATTTATGAACGAATACATGAATTAATGAATAAATAAATTGTCATTGGTATAATTACTGCCGCTTACTGATCTAAATGACTTAACATAAAATGTTCACTGTATTCGCCTCATTGCTCTTCGTGGAAGAGTATGCTATGTATGTATTTAAACAGTGAAATTTGCCTGTTGATAGGGCCCTGTTGTGTGAGAGGAGGCGTGGACAAAAGCCAATGGAAACTTCCTGTGTATTTGACATTTTTTGTCCTAACATGAAACTTGGCACTGCACTCACTCGTGCCATTAGCAAGACACCTGCCAAATGTGAGCTCAGTGGAACAAATGGTTTGAGAGTTGTGTGCATGAAACAGACAGACACACACACAGGCAGACGTTCCTTGTACTTGTAGATAGATAGATGGACTAAAACAATTCATGTTATCTTGCTTCTTCACGATTTTTTTAGTATCCTGGTCTATGGGGTTTTTTTTAATCAGTAGCAAAGCTGGCACTATAGTGGCGCAGGTTTTCACTTTCCCTCCGGCTTTCCATATTTTGGCACGAGAACCGCATTAGCAAAATATATCTCCTTTCTGTCCTCGTTGCTCTCCGTAGTTTGGTTTACTCCTGCCCTGGTCCCGCCTATGCATGCCTATATCTCTTCCAGTTATTGCTAGTCAGTTTGTAGGAAATTGTAGTGCCGCTTTTGAGTTAAGTTACAGTTATGGCTTATCAACTTTACAGAAACACCACCCTGGGAAATAGTCTGCAGGAGAGCCTCGATGAATTAATTCAGGTACGATAGCACTCTAACCCATTGCTTTAACACTTTCCGTATATGCTAGCAAAAAAAATAGGCTACTAAGAGACAACTAAACGACACAGTACAACATAATTGAAGTAGTAGCCTATACTACTAGGGATTTACAACTTAAAGAAACATTGAGTTGGTGTGTAAACACTATTGCCAGTGTTACAGAACTGATGGGGAAGACTTGTATTGCTGACTATTCGTAGTTTTATCATGTTCCAACCAGCTGTGACGAAAGATTCAAACGGGAGAGACTAAACACAAACATAGGAGTGTGTGGCGTTTAAATGATGGTACCAATGCACGTTTAAACGTAAATATATTATATTTATTTTGCGTAGACAGAAGCAACGAAATTGCTTTCTTCACCAAACCACGTACACAATCTGCTCCGTAGTGAACGAAGCTATACAAATGGCAAGACAGTACAGCAGTCGCCCCCCTCGTAGATTAATTAGCACGTCGACATTTTTAGATAATTTTAATCCTCTTTCGGTGGCTTTGGCAGTCTACCAAACAGTCGTTTTCTTTAATGCAGTATGTATCTGAAATACATACATATATATATAAATATATATATATGATGTAACCTAAAATATGAACGTAGCTGTCAGCTGCAATGAGGGGCCCAAGCACCTCCTTGGGTAAGAGCTAATGTAGCATCGTGATGTACTTATGGCAAATACATAGCTAAAATTGCCCTTAGCTAGTTTCCTACTGAAGAATAAAAAACAAACGGTATGGATGAGGCCATTTCCTGTTTGGCGGCTAAACCACTCATTTCGATTGGCTGTGATGGGTGCATGCTCTTAAATATTAAAAGTTCAATTTATGATTCTGTGCAGCCATTCTGCGGAGTATAGGCCTAATATTTTTAAATTGTCACTTCATGTGTAAACAGTTCTTTTTTTACTTCAGATTTTGGGCCAATTATGATTTAGGGTATAATGTATTCCTTGTCAAATCGGCCCACTTTCATACCTCATCGTCATAAATTTTTAGAAAACTTGCTATACTGATTCAGTCGTATGAGACAACTTCAGAACAAAAATGGCAGGTCTTACATGAGATAACTGAACAATTCCCACCCGAGTGAAGTTCCTATGGAAGCATCGTGTGAATGTTAAGATTGTTCCTAAACAGTCTATGGTGCAGATATTTAATATCCAGAGGTCATGGAAAAAGCTATAGGTACAGTCTTACATGATGACTTACTGGTCTACGTGATCTATAAAGCAGGACTTTTTAAAAAAACAAAAAAACAAACTAGTGTTTATGATTTTTTGCTTAGTTTGACTAAGCATGTAGGCTCATCCAAGCTGACATTGTTTTAAAGTATCAGTTTATTACCTGGTTATTATCTACAATTAGTGGGAGTGTAACTACATACCTGGCTGATATTCACCTAATACATTACACAATTTAGTTTTTGGTTCTCAACAACCCATTGTATTCACAGAACAATACTGTTTTAATCCTATTTAAACTATGCACCTTACCATTATGTTCTTTAATTTCAGACGCAGCAGATCACTCCTCAGCTCGCACTGCAGGTTTTGCTCCAGTTTGATAAAGCCATCAACACAGCGCTGGCTAACCGTGTGCGGAATCGGGTCAATTTTAGGGTAAGTGTTACACCCAGAGTTTTACCCCATACCTACTATACAGAACATCATAACATCATATACCATCATCTGTCCACCTGATACAACCCCCCCCCCCTTCCCACACACACACACACACACACACACACACACACCAAATCATGGTAAAAGTTTTGCAGTCATGTGTTCATGAATGCAGGGGGTAACTACATAGATAACATTGCTTTTGGCTTTTGGGGAAGTGGTGGCCTGGCAGTTAACTGGCCCTTTAACTAGAGGGTCACAGGTTCAAATCAGGTCACAGGTTCAAATCAGGTCACAGGTTCAAATCCACCAAATGGCAAAAGTGCCACTATGAGGTACCCTAAGCATTGTACCGTTCGCACACACTGCTCCCCAGCCACATTTGTCATGGCTGTTCCCAGCTCACGTGTGTGACTGGTTAAATGCAGAGTTGCAATTGTGTGGTGTGCTGTGTAATCACAATCACAAATGGGAATCACTTCACTGATGAAGAACTGCTCTTCCACAGTGATGTTTCTCATAATTGCATTGTTAACAACAGCACATGCTCAATTCAACACAGAGGTCACAAGAGCCTCCTTAGCTATGCATTTGGTAGTCTCTCAAACTCAGAGTTTTGTATGTACGCATTTTACCCTCAGGGTTCCCTCAACACCTACCGCTTCTGTGACAACGTGTGGACATTCGTCTTGAATGATGTGGAATTTCGTGAAGTAACGGACCTGGTCAAAGTCGATAAAGTAAAGATTGTGGCCTGTGATGGCAAGAGTATGTACCAGTTTTTATTTTTTGTCTTTTTTTTTATTCATTAGATGTTAATTCTCATTGTGGGTATTGTATACTTTGCGTCGCATACAGATCAGTTTTCTTTCAAATGTAGCATTTTATGTTATTGCTGAGAATTAGCCTTGTTCATTTTAAGCAACATTGAGAAAGTAACTACACAACGTAAATTATTTGAACTGCAAACACCTTGGCCCAAAGAGAATCTAACATAACATAATATAATATAGTATTTAATATGAAGGTCCATTTTATGTCTCCATCTGGCCTGCAATTAAAATTGGTTTGTTCAAACATCATACCGAGTTGGTATGTTTGCTGAGGAGCAAAATTGCGCTAGCCTGTTGCATTTAGAACTTCACAAATTTTTCCATTTTGGCCTAGAAGGCTAACAAGGGTAGTGCTAAGGGCATAGTCAAAGCATTATTTTTAAACCGTTAAAAACAACTTGAAGAAACTCCCCATCCCATTGAGTGCGTTCACATGGACAAGTCGAAACCACTTGGAACTGGTTTGGGATCGTACCAGCTTCATGTGAACGGAGATTGGTTTGGATTGGAATTGGTTTTCCTTATCCCCCTGCGACTCCAGGCCGGGGCTGTTTCGAAACCACTTCGACTGCCATGTGAACGGGATCGGATTGGTTTTCATGTATTGCGCATGTATCAACGAAATAAAAAACGCAGTTTGTTCCTTCATACAGACTTTCTAACACAGCAGAATGCACAACACGTACGCGAATGCGTCAAACTCCTGGAACACCATGTTTGTATGCCGCCAGAAAGTTTGTTTATTGTCTTTATTTAGTAGGAACAGTGCAGAGCCCATAGAAGATGTGCCAGAGTATTACGTTTTGTTTAAACCACCTTATTGTTTAAGTGGGTAATAATATCAGGTGAAAGGAGGAGGCTATGTAAATACATTTGCACTGACTGACTTGTAAGATTTTCTTTAGCCACTGTTTTGCGATGTGGAATAACCGGAATGAGAGGTGAAAAGTTCAGTCTCCTCTACGTGTCGTCTGTATGTGTAGGCATATGTGTGCAGTGCTGTAGTCTGCTGTTGCGTATACGATAAGATACATCTTACCTACGTAGCAGCTTTGTTGTGGGCAAATGTTTACTCGTGTTATGTCCATTATTTTAGTTATGTGTCGTTAGTCGCGTTATGTCCAACATTGTAGCATATAGCATTGTAAATCTTATCAGCCTGGGTCGTCATGGCTGGGTCGGCACGGTTTGACCGATATCTTTGGCATTTTTTGCCCAAACAACACGAAACTTGGTACTGCACACACTGGTAACATTATGATGACGCTGTCCAAATTTGAGATCAAGCGGATGAGTGGTTCAAGAGTTATGCGTGGAAGAGACGTTCCTTGTATTAAAAGATAATAATAGAAAGATAGAAGTTGACTACAGCGCCCCCAATAGCGTAGCGGAAAGGGCCGGAACTCCCGCCGAATCCGCTTAGACGAACTGCATGTGAACAGGGACTTGGGGGACAGACCACCCGTTGTGAACCAATCCCAAACCAAACCAATCCCACCATGTGAACGCAGTCATTGGTAGTATAACAATAATAAACGATTTGTACACTTACACATTTCTCAGTGCCTCGTTTTGAATGCCGGGTCCTTTGTTATTAATTATGTTTTAATTCATTGACTGTATAATGGAAAGTCTGATGGAAGAGGAATTATGGCTGTAATGTGGAAAGGTCTGTAGTGGTCAGTCTTCCCAACTAACTTTTGTTTCCTTCCTACAGATACTGGGTCCAATGCTGCAGAGTGAGGTTTTGACAGAGGAAGTAATAGGACGTTTCAAAGGAAACTGATCTTTCATATCAAGAACAATACTGTAAATATTAACTTATTTATTGCAGCGAACTGTGTTGAAGAACACAAGGAAGTCAACACAGCAGCGTCAAGGTCTGACCTAAACAACCGCAGGAGGCCCATGTCATTTTTTCTATTTTACTACTGTTATTAATAATTCATCCTTAATAAAGAGTTTTTTATGTTTGTTGTTAAATTGGCAGAAGTCATATTATGTAAAAGAAAAAAAAAAACAAGAAAAACCATAAATATGTCCATTTTGATAGAAATCACAATGGATAGAAAAAAGAGGAAAATTAAGAAATGATTCATTTCTCTGAATTTCCATTTAAAAAAATATTCTGATTTTATTTTGAGGTTAATTTGAGGTAAATTTTACTATATGTTTGGATCATAATGGGATTGATTTACAGTAATATCCTTTATGAATTCATGTGACATTGTTGACATGTCAGATGACGTGTAAGACTTCAAACAATTTTACCACGTGTCGAACGCTAAATAGCTGTTATTGTTTAATATGTTTCAAAATAAATCATTTTGTCTCATTTACTTTACTTGTAGGATTCAAAACTTCCCTTGATGTTAGATAGTGTTGTATTTCTGTTGGTTCTGGTATGGCCACCCCTTAGTGAGGCAAGTCTGGAGTCTAATGGCAGGGTCAGATTATATGATTTTTTTTTTTTTTTTACCATTGTCGTTTTGTCATTGTCGTATCATGCCACACTTTAAGATGTTAGAACCACAAATTCTCTACACCACTTGGTTGTGAGACTGGTTTTATAGCAAGTCTATGTGGCATATAATTCCACTGACTGTATCATTCACATCATACAACTGGCGACAAAGTTCTGACAAGCCAGTCTTTTTGTCTCGGGGGAAAAAAAAATCACAGGTTTTGTCACATTGTAACCCCCACGAGCCCCCTGTTGTAATATTACAATATTTAACATCACACATTTAATTCTACAAAATAAACCTTCATGTTTTTTTCTTTTTGGATTTGGATGACATTTGAATTTTGGATGTCAAACTTGGAACAAAAAATCCCCACTGATTCCTGCAATATCTCCTACATCATCATGTAAAAGGTTAAAAGTTTTCTTCTATATTTGGGCTAGTGGGGGATAAGATTTAATGTTGTGCCCATTGCCCAACCTTTAAGAATTGGGTAGGATACTAGAAATGTGTCAGTCACAACAAATTCGGGCAGAATCGGGCTGATATTGTGTAATCCATTCCTATATCCAGTCTGGTGTAATCTGACCAGGCCATAAGAGGGCCCTTAGGATGCTCACTCTGTTCCTGAGTGTAGTTAAAAGGCCTCATGTCGATGAGTGTGCTGATACCAAACAAGCCTGGGTTAACTAGCAAAAGAAGCCAATCCAGTAGGTTGAATGACTTTCTCAGGTGAGGATGGTATGTATCATCTAGACAATACAAAGTGGTGTATAAACAAAAAAAAACATGCTATGACACTCAAGTAAAGAGTCACACTGTTATTAATGTTTCCACTACTGGTGAAACACTTTAGAACCCCCATTTGTCTTTCATGTGTATTAAAATTCAAACAGTTAAGAACAAAGGAATAGTTTGAAATGGTACAAAGGTAAGTAGTGAACTGCCAGATGTAAAAAGGTAAGGTTACCCATCACTTACAATCGCCTTTTTCTGCATAAAAGTATTGTTGAAGCACACCATGGTACCATTCTCCTGTCTGCATCATTTAAACAGTATTGTACAGCAGAAAATGTGTGGCATAAAAAAGGAAATTAACGATCGCAAACGGAGACCATCATAACTAGTGATCCTACATGGCACAGTAATGACTTTCTCTGCCCAAGGTTTTGGCATTTTTTTCATACAGAGAAATTGCAAAGGAAAACAAAATGTCCATAAGTGCAGTCTCATTCACCATGTGCAGCTTTAACAGTTAAAGTTGCAATAATAAAGACCAACTACTGAAGACTGAAACTACTGAAGACGGTGTTATGGAGTGATGTATCCAACTTTAAATTATTGGTTCAAAACACTGGATTTTATACACTGTCAAATAGGCAAAAGGATGGTTCATCTGTGTGTATGTCAGCCCTAGAGGAAGAATTGTAATGTTCTGAGTGGAATAAAGGCTGAAGGCTCTAGCTCCCATGGTAGTCAGACAGACAGGATAGTAAGATGAGTGACTGCTGAGTTATCAGTGGTACACATGTTGAAATAAAGGCACAAATTTCCACAAATCTGTGGTAATAAAGCAGTCTCCAGTTCAATCAGTAGAGTGGTGTGAATCTTCATGTTTTACGATTAACAGTAATGCATTTGCAATGCAATGAGTTTTTAAGACAATTACACTTTTATAAAGACCCAGTAGTCAGTCTCATATGCTTTCTCAATGTTTATTTATTTATTTACTTGCTTTCTTTATCTATCTCTGTGTAATGCATTAGTTTTAGTTCTATTTTAAATACTATGCAAATGTTTTTAGGCCCATGGCTGTTGTTTTTGAGACACTGGTTGATGACTTTTATTTTGGTACAATCCTACCGGAAACAGCTATCTGATTTTGTCGTTGTTCAGATAATTGTCAGGCTAGCCAGTTTCATGTCGTGAGTGTAAGGAAACTGCTGTCTTGATTTATTAAACACCTACCAACGCTCCAATGTAAGCTAATATGGATGTAAACGGCTCAGTTAGAAGTTACGTCCTCAGCAATGTTGCTGAAGTAGTCGAGCGGATCCTGAGCTTTGTTCCAACCAAATCACTTCTGCGGATGGCAAGGTAATAGCCTAATGATCATAATGTCTGGAAACCGTATCGTTTACTAACTAGCATTAATAACAGGTTTATTGATTAATTAAACGAGATGATAGAGTCATCAAAGCATCTTGCTAGAATGCCCAGTAGGTTTGTAAACTACAATTCAAGTAATGTTAGCTTACTAGCTTTGATGGCATGGCTATTTGAGTCAGTTAAACCGGTGAAAGCAGGGGCATTATGAGATAGTAATAGCTTGAGAGTGAAAGACAGAAGAGGCTAGCCTTAGTGGAAACTTGCAAGATTATGTAAACGTACGTGACACTACACCATTCACAAATGTATGCAGTGACATGTTAACACAGTTAATGAATGCATGCAATAGCTTCCAGTAAATATTCTGTGATTGAAGCAACTGCAGGGCGATCCTTATAAATGATTATAATATGTTTGTGATAGAATTCTCGAATGCATTTCTTATTCACAAATGTCTGAAGTAAGTGACTGGCGCATTGACCTTTGTTTACTTTTTACAGTGTATGTCGTCTCTGGAGAAATTGTGCACAACGTGTGCTTCGCACACAGCAGCAGATGACCTGGTTAGCATCCTCAGGCTCCTCTCGCTATGATGGTCACATCCTCCTGCAAACTCTTACTGAGGAGCTAGAGGTAAGAACGAAATATTTAGCCAAACGTTTGAAATCATAAAAAAAACCTTAGCTGTTGTTGCTACACCTGTCAAACTATTCAGATTCTTCACATGTTGTTCTAACTTGAATCAACCGAACAAAAAACTTGCATTTTGACAGGAGATCAATGCTGTATTATGCAATAATAAATGAGTTGTAATATCATTCCCTGTTTGGTAGAAGGGGTTGAGTTTGTAAAATGTGCCTGCGGACAGAGATTAACATCTTTATGATTTGGTCTTTGATCAGCTGTTTATGCATTAGGATCAGCTGTTGGGCTAATGCATGCGTGCATGAGGGCACTTGGCAAAACACTGTTTTTAAAGCACTAAGAAGGCTTGACATAGCGTGACACTTCAGTCGTAGCATTACCATGGCCCCTACAGATGCACTCAAGCACTGAAAACACTGTTAGTGGACACAGACCTTATTGTGTTCCTGAACTCAGCACTTCACATATTCTCTATCTGAATCTAAGATGTTCACTACAGTACTCTGTATAAAGAACAAAACAATGTAATAGATATTGCCATAAGTGCCTAAGTAATCACACATAGGCATTTATAGTCACATTAGCACAACTTTATTGCTACTTGAGTCCATAATTAGGCAACACAACACTGTTATAGGAAATTAGCTCATTTGTCATCTCCTGTAGTTACACTATTGGGTATCGCCTTTCTCATTTTCATGTAGTGGATGACCAAACAGTAGCTCTTTTAAGTCAGCTTGGTGTATTGAATCTGATCAGACCTGTTCAAAAATGGACTCTTGTGTAGTTACAACATGTCAGACAAATGGAAGATTTAAATGTGTGATTTTCTGGGTACAGACAGACAGACAGACCTTTATTGTCTATTTGGTGGAAATTCCTTTTTACAGTCCATACAGTCCTCTGCACACCTAACATTTACATTTTAGCAAAAATGTGCTATGTCTTTTTAAGGGGCAATACTGCAGAAATGAAACTTGTTTTTTGAGTATGTTTTTGAGTAGTCAGTGTACAGCTTGTGTAGCAGTATTCATTTATTGTCCTCTGAAAACAACTTTACACACAGACATTTTTGTATAATGGCAGCCCACAAAAGTGAGTTCAGCCTGAATGATAACTCTACATATCATTCAACATGAAAAGACGCTTGTCCAATTCATCGTTTTCTTGTGTTTTGGTCAAATGTATGTGTCATGTATTAGAGCTATTTATTTTAATGTTTTGGCTATAATTCTCTCATACTAGCCACTAGATGTCCAACATGGATCCTCATGGCAAAAAAAAACTGTCTGAGGATTTGAAAAATGGTATTGTTGCTTTACACAATGATGGCTTATGCTGTAAAACCATGAAACTGAGCTACATCACTGTGGCCCGTGTCATTAAGTGGTTTTCCAAAACGGGTTCCAGACGAAACTGGCATTGACGGGTTCAGTTAAAGAAGTTGGGTGCACACGCTCAGTGTCAGATCCAGAAGTTGGATTAAAAAAATACATGCATGAGTGCAGCCAGCATTGCTGCAGAGGTTTCAGAAGTGGGAGGTCAGCCTGTCAGAGCTCAAATAATGTGCAGCCCAGTGCAGCAACTTGGTCTGCATAGTCGTCCTCCCAGAGGAAAGCCTTTTGTGAAGCTTGGACACAAAAGAGCCCCACAACTGTTTGCTAAAGGCATGTAGTCCAAGAGCATGCCTTTACAAACCATTATGTTGACTCGACAGCAGCAAATTGGTTTAATTTGTTTGATTGTCGACTTTATATCAGAATATCAGCAGCCTTATTAGAGTCATGGACTCTTTTATATATGGTTATACAGTGACTATGCAGGCAGGCAAAATAAACATATTGTCTTTACTGATGCTAAATACTGACAAGCAAAATACTCCTGAGACTTCTGAACCTAAAATAATGGTCACCAACTGAGGGTTAGGGTCACTAAACAGCTTTGGTATTAGATTAGTAAGCCGCCATCTTTACTGGTGTGGTTGTCATGGAGATGTGTTTGGATGTTTACAGAACGTTTACCTGCTGCCCCAGACGGCCTTGCTGATGGTGGACAATGAGAACTTCACCTCACCTGACTGCTGCTATCAACAGAAGAAAGGTAGGACCTAGGAGTGTAACGAATTATACGAATTCCGATACAGGGCTTAGATACGAAACACTCGCAATACGAAACAAAGATTAACCCTTTGATGAGTACGTTCTTTTCAACAATGCTGTGCCCCCTGGAGTGAAGTATTTTCTGCGTCCCCTCTAGAATTCCACACTAACGTTCTACAGTGCTGAGAATCTGCTGCAGGAGTCTCTGTTACGTCATAGTGAGAACTCGGCGCTCAGTGAAAATTCTAATCACAAATATGTGATCGTACTCCCAGGGGACCAGCCGCGGCTCATCACAAATATGTGATGGTACTCGTCAAAGGGTTAAAGAGAGTCACCCAGTGTTGTAATACCAGTTTCAGCCACTGTGTGGCGTTAGAGAACAACACAGCCGTTCACAACCTTGGGAACTTCCTCCTGTCATGATATTGTACTAAGATTTGGCTGGTTGCTGTGTTGTTCGCCAACACATTAACTGGGAATGTTTTAACCTAAAAGTTAAAAGTGAAGTTAAAAGTAAAAGTACACATAGCCCCTTTGAAATTACATTTTTTCCCGTACCCACGTTCCCTGAGGGAGTCCTTCCTCATTTCCATCCTCTCAATCTTACTTCTTAAAAATTGAAATTTCAAAGTAAAACAAACCAGTGTTAAAGGACAACTTCAGTCATTTTCAACATGCACCTTTATTGCTCAAGCTACCTGAGACTTGCCAGTGTTGAAGACAAAATGACTCAAAATGATTACAAAGTGGTTAATATAGTGTGTTTATTGCAGCAGCCACATACCAGTTTGTTTACATCCCTGGCTAGTCGAAACAAGTCAATCCAGCTTGCAAAAACAAAAATGCTGAAATACAGTTTCTGTCTGCAAAGTTTTCTGCTGGTGAGGAAGCAATCACAAGCTGGATGGATTGACTACCAAAAGCCAGGATGTAAACAAACCGGTATGTGGCTGCTTGCACAAACACACCGTATCGTCGAACTATTTCAAAGTTACATGTAAATCAAAATAAAAGGCATCATTTTGCCATATATCTGGGTTTATACTGCATGGCCAGGCCTGCTGCTGCAAGGCTTTTTGGCTACTGACAGCATGCAGAGATCTCTAACAGTAAGTACGCCTAATGGGATAAATATGTGACCACTTAAGTGTGGAAAAATGGTTTACACTATGTGATGTTGCACTGCAAATGACAAGAACTGGACTGCAATTGGATGGACAAGGATAATAATACACAAAACCTACCTTCTCCAATGACCAATGAGAACAGTGCCCCGAGTGGCTGTGCCATATGTATTGATTGGCATGTAACTTTGAAATGATTGGTTAATGTACAGTGGCATGCAACGTTTGGGCACTTTTACAAAATTGTTGGTGGTTTATTGTTTAGGACAGTTGTAACCCAAAGCAAGTGTGTTTGTTCTGTGTATTCTGTATAGTGTATGAATTAATGAGGCTTTTTCTTCCCCAGCACGTCGAAACGAAGATCCTGATTTTGTGGGACATTTGAAGCAATTACTGCCCAACAACTGTGACATTGTTGGCATCTCCACACCAGGGATTATATGTAAGGGTCACACTTTCTTTTGTCTTGACATGGGACCTTTTAATGTGCAAACATTAACCTAATATTGTATTTGAATACTCTGTGGAATATCACCATAACAAAGTCAAAGCAAAGTGCTATTTACTCAGAACACACAATGACTTTTATCTTCTTCCTGGGTTTAAATGGGAAAAATAAGATGGAAATAGAGCAAGAAAATAGAGTTTATTGTCAAAGTTAATTTGCAAAAAGCTGCTATTTTGTAGAGGATGTGGTTTAACTAAACGAAATAAGAAAACAAAGGCACAGATGCAGACCGCTTTTAAATTGATTGGGCCCTCAGCCTTTTTAAGGGCCAACCAAACAAGCTGAATCTTATACATTTCCCAAAACAGCTGCATACAGCGTACATTACCTCAAGGGGACGCTGTTGCAACAAAAAACACATTCTTTTGTTATATCTCAAAGACAGCTAACAGATTTCCAGTTCTTGAATATAAAAAATATATAACATATTTGCGGTATGATTAGGTGTCTAAAGCCTACAAATAAAGTTATCTTCTTAGGCACAGAGAAGTGTGCAGAATGGAATAAAATGGAATAGAATAAAATGGAATAGAATAGAATGGAATAGAATAAAGTGGAATACAATAGAATGGAATAGAATAAAGTGGAATAGAATGGAAAAGAATAGAATGGAATAGAATAGAATAAAATTGAATAAATTAGAATGCAATAGAATGAAAAGGAATAGAATGGAATAGAATAGAATGGAATAGAATAAAATGGAATAGAATAGAATGGAATAGAATAAAGTGGAATAGAATAGAATAAAATTGAATAAATTAGAATGCAATAAAATAAAACTTTATCAATTCCTTTGGGAGAATAGAATAGAATAGAATGGGATAGAATAGAATAGAATAACAGAATAGAATGGAACAGAATAGAATAAAACTGTATTACGGTAATTCCTTCGGAAGGTCCCTTCAGGGAAATTGGGATTCAAGCAGAAAAGCACCGTATCAAGATGTACAGTAGATTAGATTACATGAAGAGAGGCCAGTACTTGTGTGTGTGTGTGTCCTGTCCAGTCCACTGGTGTGTGTTTGACGATGTATTGTGTTTGCAGTGACCCCCATAGGGTCCCCTGGTGCCCCACCTGAGGAGCATGAGGATGGGGAGGCTGGTTTTGCCCTCCTCCTGCCCCACGTAGAAGGGGTCAGAATAAGACCATTCCACTTCTGCAAGCACACACTCAACAACAGAGCTCTGGAGCATGCAGGTACATACATATGCACAATCATACACATACGTGTGAATTTGCTTGTATCCAGTGAGTGTGTGTGTGCTTGTGTGTGAGTGCGTGTGCGTGCGTGTTTTTTTTCTTACTTACCTTTGTAAGCTTAATCTGCCTTTTCTCTAATATGCCTTTCTCCAGGTCTTGTGGGAAACCCTGACTTAAAAGTAGTGCTCCTTTTTGGATACATGGCTTTTAAGTCTGGGGCCTCTCGTTTCCTGAACCAGCTGCTGGAGCCCCTCTCACACACCAATGCCCTGATTGCGGGTGGGCATGTGGAAAAGGCTTTCTGCCCACACAGAGACTGGTACGCACAACGCATAAACTTACAGCTAACTAAGGCTGCCACATTCACAAAATTCACAACTGTTCAAGCTTCATTTGTAATAAGTAAGGGAAGTGCAAGTAGTCATTGTACACTTCTGCAGTATGCGAGGTGTAATTGTGGAGGTGTGGAGCTTTTCATCGTTACAGTCGGTACAGAGCCTCACAAGCAACAGACACATATCACAAGTAGACATAGACATATCACAAGTGAAATGCCCTTGAGCTAGGCATATAACCCCACACTGCTCCAGGAGGATTGTCACTCTACCTCATTTACTGTACGTCGCTCTGGAGAACAGTATCAGCTAAATGCAATGCAATCGAGTGAATGTTTCTGTCTTCCCTGTACAGCTGTTCTGCTGGAGCGTACGGAGTGGTGGGTCTGACGCTGAGCGGCTCCCGTGTCCAGGGGGCGTCGGTGTTGCTGGAGCAGGAAGTCAGCAGCGCAGCCGCGGCGGAGGCGGTTCTCCAGCGTCTGAAGGCCGCACACATTCCGGAACACAACACCATCGGCCTGATGTTCGCCTGCGTCGGCCGCGGACACAACTACTACAACAACCAGCGCAACGTGGAGGCCAGAGCCTTCCGGAAGGTCTTCCCCAACGTACCGCTCTTCGGGTTCTTTGGAAACGGTGAGATCGGTTGCGACCGCATAGTCAAAGAGAACTACACGCTCTCGCACACGGACACGGACGGACTGCAGCACGGCTACACCACAGTCATGAGTCTCGTGCACCTGGGGTAGCAGAGCAGAGTCTGCTTTTGTTTTTTAATTTATTAACCGCGTTTATATTCCAACCAGGAAACCTTTACTGTAAGTGGCATAGGTGTAGCCACGGGAGGGCTGGGGTGGGACTGTGCCCACCCACTTGTCAGTCAGGCCCACCCAATCAGAAGGCTCTATAAGTTCGATTGACTGTTTCAGTACTAAAAATAACCTATGTGTTTTGGGCTAGGCCCACCTGGTTTCTTTCTGGGCCCCACCCATTTTATGATTTCTGGCTACGCCCCTGGTAAGTGGGTTACTCAAATCACACCTGACTGTTTTGTATGTATGCTTTGATTACAGTACCTGAGCTACACTTTGTATCATATATGTAGTCAGATACTGATGATTGTGAGATGATGAAGATAAAATAATGGCTGAGAAGTTCTGAACGACTCGGAAAATGGATATTGGACTGAATGGACATCATTTTTTCTTTTGTTTTCGTCAGCCAGTTTTGGATACTAGTCTATAATCTAAACAAATCAAGAATCAACATGCATACACACTTCTTTCACAATAGTGAAAATAAATAGCTCTTGTATATAATTCCCTGGATGTTCTTGTGCTTTATTATAATTATTATTTTTACTGTTATTACTGTTATTTGTGTGTGTATTAGATGTTTAAGCAGGAACAGGGTTCTTTTTTTTTCATTTTCAAGATTTCAAGATGGCATTGCTATCATATCTCAGCTTCTGACCCAGGTTTTACATCTAAAATCTTTATCATAATTGGTGAACATATTTGGAGACTACAGTTTGTTCCTTTTACATTCTCTGGAATCTACACATGAACGGATGCACTGTGGTAAGAGTTTTTTGAATGTAATGGATTGATTGGAAAGTTTAGGTTAAATCTGATTTTGTAAACATACATTACACTTAGTCTGAAATTGCAGCAACATAGTGTGAAATTCTATTGTGGATGTAATGTTTTTTTGTCTTAATGACCAATGTTGATGTTTTTTTTTTCTTTGGGAATTTGTTCCCATTTAACCATCTGTATTTCAGACAGCACTGTGATGTTTTCTGGTAAGAAGTGCAGTGTTATTTTTGCTACATGGAGCTAACCAGAGGTGGAGATCCTCCCTTCAGAAAGTGAAAAAACTGCCGTGTGTTCATTTTGATTTCACTCATAAGCTGATCTACCTGTCTGATGATGTGTGTGCTCATTAGGATCAGCTGGTTCAGAAAATAGTTGGATCAAATATGTGGCAGGATTTTTACACTAAGAAGCCAGGATCCACACCTACAGAGTTGACTTAGCTACCTCCTAAGTGCATAGGACATTAACATCAAGATTGCGAAACTCGTGTGATAGAATATCCATGCAGCCCAAGCAAGAGTTATAGGCCTACCCATAGATATCCAAAGTATTTTTCCTATGGTTACTATATTGGTATCTCTGAGCCTACTCGTGGTTTCTAGAATTAAGCACACAGCCCCCCCCCCCCCCTGGAAACTTTGACACACGACAGATTTTCCATGATAACAGCCCCTAACACCTCCAAGATGACCACTGCCTTCCTGAAGAAGAAGTTGAAGCTCCTTCAGAAGCACTCTGAATGATACCAGCACCAGACCCTCTGTACCAAACGAAGTGAGGTACGCAGGGCTGGTTTACCAGGTTAGTGGCCAATGTCTGCAGAACTGAACCCTACTGAGCACTTGTCAGGCATCCTTAAGCAGGGAGGAGTGGAGGAGTACCAGTGTTTAACATTTGCCAGGTCTGTCATGCCATCATGGAGGAATGGAAAAGGATTACAAACACAACCTGTGCCGCTCTGGGGAATTTCATATTAAGGCAATGCTAGATAACAACGGTGCTCACACAAATTATTAATGATTTTGACACAATTTGGACATGTTGACTGTGGTGAACTCACATTTGTGGCCTGCTATGTGTACAGAAATGATTGTGTGCTTTACACTGACTGCTCAAAAACACAAGTTTAATTTGTGTAGTATTGTTCCTTGGAACAATATAGCACATTTTTTGCTGAAATGTGAAGGATGTATTCACTTCTGTGAGATACTGTAGGTTCCATTGCCCTTCACCTAACCTGATCATTCATACAGTGCCATTTATGTCCCATGTGATCTGCACAACATCCAGGCAAGTCCATGAACAAGTCATGTATAGGCCCCTTATCCTTGGCTCAGCTCTCCCAATGCTCACACACCCTGTCAATTCAGGCATGGCTGTCTAATGTCATCTACTAACTATTTTATACTAGCTAATTGATGTGGGGCTATTAGACAGCATTTGGGACTCTAAATCTAAACTCCACTACACTAATCTACTACAATAGAGTTAGTGAAGCTAGATCAGCTGACACTGAACCCCATGCTGAGTTACACTGCAGTGAAGGCACCAGTATGACTTTCGTATGTCACCAGTATGTCTTGGTTATGCATTGACATTCACTCTGTTAGTATACCAATACCTTCTAAATCTTCAACAGACAGACTTGCAGTCAACAGTCACATAAACTGCTCCACTCCACGAACAGTCTGACAGCAGTCACATAAACTGCTCTCCTCAACAGACAACCCGACTACACCAACCCACACCAACTGTTCTGTTCACGGACCTCCCAGTCGATCACAGCCCCGGCAGAAGGGCTGCTGAGTTAAGAGTAATATGAAAGATGGTAGATATTCTCAAGATTCGTCATGGCGAGCCACTTCCTGGATCCATGATTGCATGAGGGCGGGGGCACAGACAGCATAAAGAGGGGACTACTGCCCCCCTCCCCCATATGAGGAGCAACCATTAGGCCACAAGGCGTCGAAACATCAGTCATATGTTAACAAGGAGCAACCATGAGGCCATGACGTGTAGAAACGTCAGCTATACATTAACAACACGGCCCTGCATGCAGCCCGGAACTGACCCCCACTTTGCTCCCATACACATGAACTACCACAAAGTATCAGCTGCTCTGCCAAACAGCTCAATCGTTGCATGTTATGACCGCTATGACCATTAAACCTTATTACAGGAGTCAAGTGGTTTATCTATGTGGACTGCTGCAATTTTCATTTAAGCTTGAAGGTGTAAAGTTTGAACAAAAGGCTTTTTTCTTGGTCCTCTCTCAGTCCATGGTGATGTAACACTGGCTTTACTGTGTACACTGACTGGCGTTCCAGCAGCTTTTAGTTCATGGCAGCCTTTGGCCTTAATGGGTTTTAGATTATTCTTGAACATCCTGACCAATTTCCCTTCATCTGAGGGTGATAGTTTGGGTCTTCTGCCAGACCTTGGCAAAATGATGACACACTAAATAACTTGTATACAATTGTTGGAACTGATCATTTAAAAACTGCAGTTGTTTCAGAATTGCTCCAAGAGACTTTTCCAACTTCTGCAAATCTACAATTCTCTTCTTAGATATTCCTGGACATTTCCACTTCCTGTGTATCATTTAAGTCAATGAGGGCTGCCAAACATATCATTTTTATGGTGGCAGAGAGAAACTACCAGCTGCATTCACCCTTAATAACTACCAGGAGGTTCAAAGGTCATGACCTTGTCAAGTTAAAAGACGTCCAAGAACCTGAATAAGCTTAACTTGTTCAAGTTTTTAAGGGATTGTATGCATATATTTCAGCCTACATGTACTATATTTGTGACACTAAAGAAATGACTAAATCCAAAATAAATCCAAATTGTGCAGTGAATTCTTGTTTTAAAAAATCATGGACGTTGTGTGTTGTATTATTATTTCACCCTGAAAATCATTAAGAATTAATATGACATTCATGACTATGGTGAGTGTGTGTGTAAACTTCTGACCACAACTGTAGATTATTCATGTTGTAATTCTGACACACACCTCACCACTTCTAAAGCTGGTTCTGACAGCTGTCAGTTGTTGGCCACAACACTCCAGCAAGTATAAAATGGTTATTTGAACTGTAGACAGGCTTCTTAAAGCTAAATACAGAAACAGTACACTTGTTTTTTTAATCACCTACATAATGTATCAGATTACTCCTTATACCTTCATTGGAGTGTCTAGGGTTCTAGAACTAGAACCCCTTTCTCCAACAATTCCACATTCTAAGGGCTTCCAGAGGTGTTACATTTCACAAGTCCTTATCTAGGCCCATAATGACAGAATGACATGACATTATAGTGAGGGAATGAGTGAGGAAGCTTTAGGAGGTTTGGGAAGAAATATATAGACTAAGACAGGTGTTCCAAAGGAAGAGGAGCCTAAAAATACCCCACACTGGAGAAGGGATTTGGGGGATGGGAGGAGATGAAAGGAAAAGGCGACAAAATGTCTTCTATCACTCCAACAATCTAGTGCAAATACCCACAAATCTGTTGGTGGATCACATTTGATCACACCAGAGATGGAAGGTGAGCTAATTATTAGCCCAGGGGAGCTCAGTTCACATGCCTGCAAATTTGTCAAATTGACAACTGAAGTGTGGGTACAGTTGTATTTCTAAGCACCACTTTCAGGATTCATGAAAAGGTTTAGGGGATCTGTCTGTTAACCTCAGGGGGATACACTATGGGGTTAACTATTGAGCTATTGGTTTACTACTGTGAGGATATTTATTTCTGTATGAGGGCAATATGCAACAAAATAACAAATTATAACAACCCTTAAAACCCTTTTTTTTAAAAACACATCCTTGTCTTCAGACTTTACAAAATATGACAGTTCTTTATCAG
The DNA here is from genome assembly GCA_030347295.1 of Setipinna tenuifilis. NCBI lineage: Eukaryota > Metazoa > Chordata > Actinopteri > Clupeiformes > Engraulidae > Setipinna > Setipinna tenuifilis. Next base: position 4,946,648 of record CM059280.1, on the reverse strand, counting down.
ATTGACAGTTGTGTGTTATCTGGGAAGTCTGATAGAACATTTCCGTGTGGTATTAGAAGTTCTCAGCCTAAGAGAGCTTTATTTGCAACTGACTGAAGGAGGTCAGAAATAGGAACAAGACCCTTTAAGGGGGAGGGGGTGGGAGTCTTGGTAATGCAACCGTCTTGGTGGGGGCCGCAAGACTCCTGTTGCTCATGCCCCATATATAGCCATATCAGTGGTCAAATGTCTCAGGGCAGCGAATGGGAATGCAGATCTTTAAAAAAGGCACAGGTTGGCAAGGCAATCCCAAGGGGGCCATTTCCAAAAAAGTATTGGGTGTCCCACAACGCCTGTGGCCCCCACAGAAAAAAAACGCATATTACAGCTAAGCACAGGCGACAGCGTGCACTCCAGCGCAGCGTTCAGTCCGGCACAGACGCTTGAGGCTTCCTCCTCTCTTTTCTATCTCTTTACTACCAGATAGGTACACTAACACACATCAGCAGCCATGGATGCCATTAAGAAGAAGATGCAGATGCTCAAGCTCGACAAGGAGAATGCCTTGGACAGAGCAGAGCAGGCAGAGGGAGACAAGAAGGCCGCAGAGGACCGCAGCAAGCAGGTTGGCATTTAAACACACGGACGACTGACTGGTGTGGTGGAGCGATCACACAGAAGAGACGCTTTCCTGTGGAATATTACTTCTACTGATGTTATTAGTCCTGTGACCTGAGTGTGTGTGTGTGTGTGTGTGTGTGTGCGTGTGTTGTGTGTGGTGTATGTGTGTGTGTGTATGGTGTGTGTGTGCGTGTGTGAGAGAGAGTGTGTGTGCGTGCGTGTGTGTGTGTTTGCAAGTGTGTGTGTGTGTCAGTCTGTGTGTGTGAGAGAGAGAGTGTGTGTGTGAGTGTGTGTGTGTGAGTGTGTGTGAGTGTGTGTGAGTGTGAGTGTGTGTGATATATATATATAGTGAGAGATGTACTCAGATTCATGTATGTAGAGAGAGATGTATGTAACGTCCCCAACGTCAATTTGTCTTAATGGATTTAAAATTGTTTCGGAAATTTTCACATTTTCATGTTGATGCCATTTAAGTGTTCAAATGTTAGCCCTGTTCCTGTCCTAACAGCTAACTCTTCTCCCTGTGCCTGTGTTGCTGTACGCGTGTCTGCTGGCTGTGTGTGTGTGTGTGTGTGTGTGTGTGTGTGTGTGTGTGAGTAGCTGGAGGATGATCTGGTAGCCCTGCAGAAGAAGCTGAAGGCCACAGAGGATGAGCTGGACAAGTACTCCGAGGCTCTCAAGGAGGCCCAGGAGAAGCTGGAGCTGGCAGAGAAGACAGCCACTGATGTAAGTGCGCTGTTTTGGCCAGCCAAGGAAGCATGCACACACACACACACATACACTCACACACACACACACACACACACACACAGACTAGCATACATACACATATAGACACACTACGTGTACGCACACATGAAAGCTACTTGGCAGTAATTTCTAGTCCAGCCCTGTTTCACATAGAATAATAATAATAAAAAATAGTGATACACTGGTTAATAGCACTTGTTTAATAGCGCTTGTTAATAGCACTGGTTTAATAGCACTTGTTAACACTCAGTAAATATATTATAAAGAATGTCATATCCATCTACAGTATATTGGCTATTAAAAATTGTCTGAGAATTAAAAAAAAAACTTCCAATTTCCACTTGAAATAGCCATTTTGAATCTTTAAGTATCTTTTCATAGTTGTCCTTGGCTTAAGTATTGACTAGCGACCAAGAAAAGATTATTTCCTCTCTATACAAGTAAGGTAACCTTGCCTTTTGCTTTCCTAGCAGTTTTGCCTTAACTAGACAAGTCCTATACTATATATAGCACGGCCCTTTAAATGGCCAAGTCGCGGTGAGCTATCATGTTAACCCGATGCTAGCCTACAATTTCAGTAGCTCTGATGTGTCTCAGACCCGCGACAGCTGTGCAAGATCATAACCCAACCCCATTCCCTTGCACCCTCCACCACAACTCAACCCCAGCTATATATGCTGCTTTACTCACACACAACACAAATAGAGAGAGAGGCTTGGAAATCTGAAGTTGCTTTTAGTATAGTATGGATCTGATTAGAGTTATAGTAGACACACTTTATGTATCCTAAAGAAAAAAAACAAGAAAGCATTGCAAGAAAGATTCTCATGAACATTTTTTAAATGGTCATAAACACATAGGCCTACTTGACATACATCTTACATATTTAGGTCTTTTGTATCTGTCAACATTTACAGCGGTTCTGAAATAGTCATGCAAAAGACTGCAAACTTGAATTAATAAAACTACTTAAATATATTTTTAATATTTAATTTTCAGTTCCACAAAGTTAATTGAACATAAAACCGACTTAAAAAAAAAGAAAAGTCAATGTGCTGGATATTTCTACATTGATTTAACTTCCACTATTTTAATATCACAACATTTTGTTTGTTTATAACACGTAATATAGTGCAAGCTCAACAAATGTAGAAAGATCTATGCAGCACATTGTCTTATTTTTGTAAGCTGGTTTTATGCTTCTGTTCCTACAGTGTACATGAAAAGATATTGGTAGAGACAGCTAGGAGAGCACTATACTCCACTATATATTATTACTGTGCAAAGCGAAATAAGTGACTGGTTGTAAATGTATTTAATACTTTGATCATAGATGAGTATAATTCAAGTAGGAATTAATACTGGTGTACTGTATCTAAAGTGGGGGAGCTAGGCACATGAGGAAATCAGTAAAATAGCATGTATGGTTAATTAAGACAATTATGTATATGGGCAGTTTGTAAACTGCTCTTAGCAAAATAGAAGAAGCCATTTTGAGGTGGACAGGTTCTCTGCCTGAGTTCAGCAGGATTATTCAGTGTTAGACTGCCTATATTTACATATCTAGATTCATATATAAGTGTACATTGCATGAATCCCTAGTTATCCCAATCACCAATTTCACTGCATGTCCTACTCCACTCAGTATGTCTATGCATGTGACAATAAACCATCCTTGTATCCTTGTATCTATCACTGAATGTTTTAGTTTTAGACTGCTCCTCTAGGGAGTATTGTCCCAGTACTAAATAGCAGTGAATGTGCATTAAAAACGATGTTATTATTTTGTCCGTATGTACATGTACAAGTCTTGCTAACCAAATGACTGAATGGCTGTGTGCAGGCTGAGGGTGAGGTGGCCTCTCTGAACAGACGTATCCAACTGGTTGAGGAGGAGTTGGATCGTGCTCAGGAGCGTCTTGCCACTGCACTGCAGAAGCTGGAGGAGGCTGAGAAGGCTGCTGATGAGAGCGAGAGGTCAGACTTACCAAAACACACACACACTCACACTCACACACACACACACACACACACACACACACACACACACACACACACACACACACACAACACTAAACAACTTGTAACATGTGTTCATTGTTTGTTTAAAAAACATAACATAAAACATAAACCATCTGTCCATTCCACTCCCACAGAGGCATGAAGGTCATTGAGAACAGGGCCTTGAAGGATGAGGAGAAGATGGAACTGCAGGAGATCCAGCTCAAGGAGGCCAAGCACATTGCTGAGGAGGCTGACCGCAAATATGAAGAGGTGAAGTCTTATTCACACACACACAACTTCACACACACACACACACACACACACACACACACACACACACACACACACACACACACACACACACACACACACACACATAGTCACAACCACAAATATGAAGAGGTGAAATCTTATTCACACACACACAGATACACACGCACGCACACACACACACACACACATGACGTAGTTACAATTACAAATATGAAGAGGTAAAATGTTATTCACACATATACACACAACTTTACATGACATAGTCATAGTCACAAATCTTCACACATAGTCAGAATCACACATACACAAGACTATCATAGACCACTAATTACCACTCACTCAGGGCACCCCACCATGTGCTGAATGTATTTAATGTATTTAATTCAGCACATGTTTAATTTATCCTCTTTTAGTTAATACATGTCCTGACTTAGAACTTGACTTAGGTCAGTCATGTGAGTTTCTGTTAGGACCTTGGTCACTAACATGTAGTGGACCATGTGTGAGTGCTAACATGTAGTGGACCATGTGCGAATGCTAAGCCCGACTTGTGCTGTTCCTGCTGTAGGTGGCCCGTAAGCTGGTGATTGTTGAGGGTGAGCTGGAACGTACAGAGGAGCGTGCTGAGCTGTCTGAGGGGTAAGGGATTCACACTTTTAATGTATACACTTTTAATCTATACACTTTACATGCAAACTCTTAATGTGTGTTAATGCAAACTTCTATGACTTTCCATTCTACAGTAAGTGCTCTGAGCTGGAAGAGGAGTTGAAAACTGTGACCAACAACATGAAGTCTCTTGAGGCCCAGGCTGAGAAGGTATGTTCTATGTGTGTGTGCGTGTGCGTGCGTGTGTATGTGTGCATGTGTGTGTGTGTGCGTGCGTGGAAGCGTGCGAGTGTAGGAGTGGGCACGTCTGTCTGTGCAAGCATGTGTGTGTGTGTGTGTGTGTGTGAAATGATTTTTTAACTTGTACATGTCTTGGTGTGCTATGCGTATCACTGACTGTGGTTTCTCTTTTTTCACTACAGTACTCTCAGAAAGAGGACAAGTATGAGGAGGAGATCAAGGTTCTGACTGACAGACTGAAGGAGGTGGGTTCTTTTTCCATTACATAGCAAAGCATTTGAAGTCACTTCAAACACTTTGAACACTTTCAAGACTTTGCGAAAATGTTCCTAACTCATTGTGTCTGCCCCCAGGCTGAGACTCGTGCTGAGTTCGCTGAGAGGACAGTGGCAAAACTGGAGAAGACCATTGATGATCTTGAGGGTATGTTTTTCAGCACTCTTTCAACACAGTGTGACCAATTCAGTTTGCTATGCATTACTGCATACACTGACAACAGCAAGGGGGGGTGGGGGACTTAGGTGTGGCGTGTTCTCAGTCGGCTGAACTCTGTATGTAATGCATATCTCCATGTAACTCATGCTTCTTGTGTGTGTGTGTGTGTGTAGATGAGCTGTATGCCCAGAAACTGAAGTACAAGGCCATCAGCGAGGAGCTGGACCATGCTCTCAACGACATGACATCCATGTAAATATCCCATTCCTAATCTTTATCACAAACCATTCATTCCTTTCTAGCACTAACCTAGTATAAATAATACATCCCATGCCTTAACCACAGGTTAACTTTGTTCATATGATGATCAACTAATACCTTCATTGCTCTTACATTCCAAGTAATTTAGTCCTGTAAGCTTGGCACATCTGTGTTCATCAGAACTGCTGCATGTTTCATTGTCACGCAAATTTCTTCATATTCACACTGTTCCCCTGTCTATTTCTCTCTTTCTTACCCACAGATAAATTACTTACCTTTCCTCACCGATGCATTGTGGCTGAGGGGCTTCTTCTTCACTGTCCTCACAATATCTCTCTCTTTTTCTCTATGTTCTTATACTTTCTCACTCCATCCGTCCTGTTTTGCGCAAAGCAACAAAGCACTGACATTGTGTATGGTGCCCGAAGCTTTGAATCATTTTGCTTTCTGTAAAATAAACTTTCATCCATCTGTTGCTCCCTTCTCTTCTTTTTGTTTGTTTTCTTTTTATTTCTATCAATGTTCTTAATTTATTTTTGAGTAGCTTCAATAAAATCTAAAGCTCAACACCTACTAGACATACTCTTCTTTTTTTCTCGACTCATTAAAAAAAGTCTCTGAAACTCACTGGTGACTTTTTAAACTCAGGATATTTTAACATTTTGTATTTCTGTTACACATGTATGCATATTGATCCTGGATCAATTAAACTTTGAACTCATGATGTTGGATGTGATATGAACAATTATAATGGGTAAAATGCCAGAAATGTACAGTTATACTACACTACACATGAGAACTCATAGGTACTAGGACTCAGACAGTATATTGGTATAGGAAACAGTTATAATAGTCTTCTCTTTATTCTCTACCACTATATGAACTAAAGGGCCTGGTTAACATGTTGCCTTCTGGTATTTTCTGTGACCATTAAACACTAGAGCATCATCCTTATTAGTTGGTACTCTGGCTTTTAATACAATATTGTCTGTCTCGATTGGGGTATCAGCCCTAATCAGCATGTAAGCCAAAAGGTCAAAGGGTTGCAGGTTCCAATCCACCAACTGCCAGAAGCTCCATTGAGATACCCCTGTGCATGGTACGTCCCCACCATGGACTGTATAAGAGAGAACTGGACAAACCTCCTGTGACGTCATGTGTATACTTTCTCACAGACCAGATGAAGACTGGAAAGGTTTCAGGCGCTCCCATCTTTTCCAATTAACTTTATAAATGTCAATGTAAATTATCTGAGAATCAAACTAACGGATTCTAAAAAAAAATCACCAAACCTCAGAGTTATAATGGATTTGAAAACTAACTAAACACGCCAAAATCACAAGGACCACTTTATATGAACAACTCATATATTTTACTGAGGTATTGATCTGAACAAGTTACAACTCATGAATCACATTAACGTTCTGAACTACGGGTGCCCACAGCAATCAAACAGTGCAAAGTAGATACATTACATCCTCCTGATTTGTTATAGACGCAATTAACTTGTCCCATATTTTGTAAACCTCTTTTTCACACAACTTATGTTACACCTTTCTTTATATATAACAGCTCTGTCTTACACAAAAACATTATCTCACACTGAGCTCATGACATATAAAACAGTGCAAACACACATTTAACTAATATCACACCTTCTATAAGTTCACTCTGCTTCAATTCTCAAAGCCTTTTTTTACTATTGTTACGACCTCATGGACACACACACACACATACACCTGTAGCGTCTTACATTCCTACCATCACGTTTAACTGCATACACAAAGTTAGGGTCTCTGGATAGCAGGGCTGTTTGTTAGATCCCTAGACATACGAGACTTGACAGTGTTTGTGAGTGCCCGTGTCCATGAGGTCGTAACACTATGCATAAACATATTAACTGCATGTAGGCCATCACCAGTATTCTTTATTAGTCCTTGTATCTCAGTGGAATTTTTTACCTCCCTACCTGAGCTTGTGTGTTGGCTGTTGATCATCAAGTTTGTCAGTGTCTTGAGTTGTGCATGCGTCTGCTAACTGTGTGTCAGTCTCTCTTTCAGGGTCTTGCATCACAGATGATGTTTCCATGACGGTGAACCTGGCATCAACTATCATTTACTATCAGTTGGTTGCCAATTGCCCCTTTTTGCATTTTGACTTTTTCACCAGTTTGTAGGCCTAGATCAGGTAAAAGTCTTGCTTGCTGATCGTAGTACCTTTTCTGGGTTCTTTGTTTCTCTTTTAACTTTTCAGAGACCTGAGATGATTTCTCAGGGGTCAGCAACAATGATGAGGTGGGACGTTTTGACCTGAGACAACGTCCCATCAATAACTGTGCAGGTGCAATATATGGATCTCCATTGGTGCACTGTGACTTCCTTAGCTAGTCATTTATGGTCTGCACTGTTCTTTCTGCTTGCCCGTTCGATTGTGGAGGGTTCGGGCTGGACGTTAGATGCAGAAACTCCCAGTTCTCTGCAAAAGCTCTGAGTTCAGCACTTGCATAGACTACTGTGGGCCAGATATGGCAGTGTGTGGAATGCCATGGCTTGCGAATACTGATTTCATTGCATTGATGACACCTCAGCTGGTTGTTTCAGGCATCTTATAGATTTCTGGATACTTTAAGGTAGGCATGGCTCAAAGCATCAGCTATGTGGAGCTGTTTGTCTGGCTTGTAAGAAGCAAAGATGGTTGATTGGTTGGTGGGTGGGTGAGTGAGTGAGTGCATTAGTGCATGGTGTGAGGTACCAGGAAGTCAGCTGTCTAGCCATATCCGCAAATGCCACGTCAGACACAGGCTACACAGCGCTGTAACGATTTCCTTGTTTTGGAAGTCTGTAAATATAGGTTACATTTGTTACATGACCAGTGGTAACTATCCGCTTATCGTAAAACATGCACAGCAGACATTATCAGGTGATACTCGTGCTGATAGTGTGCGTTACTTTGGCTGCCTGCACGGAATTGACTTTTGAACTACCTGATAACGAGAAGCAATGTTTTTACGAGGATCTCGATAGCGGTGTAAAGTTTGACATAGACTTTCAAGTAAGTAGCCGCTGCGACTTCCATCAGTGTTGTTGGTTTTATGCAAACTCCCTTACATCCCTGAGCATCTGTAGGTGATTAGGCATGCCATACCAACACCAGTTCTCTGGAATATTTAGTGTTTTAAGCCAAACGCACACGGTAAGCGACGGAACAGTGGGATTCCACTATTTCATGTTGCTGTCTCGTCGCTGACTGTGTGTGGTGGCTTAACTACTGTAGCTTCTAAAATGTGTAGATTTGTCGTGAGTCTTTGACGCTGTTGTGACCAGCTGTATGTATACGACATAAATGTAGGCTTATACATTGTTCTTAGACCCCAAAACATATTTTCCACCTAAAAACAGAAAACTACGCCCTCTACCTGAAATTCTGCACAGAAACTTGGCACAAAATGTCTCCATTCTAACAATTACTCATCTGATTCTCATTACATTCCAAATTTCAGGCAACATGACACAATAAGTGTAAACAACATTCGTAGCAGCATTCAAAATGGACGTGGGGAAACATTTACCATAAATAAATAAATACATTAAAATCCTTATTAAATATAAATGTATATAGTAGTCATTGCTGTTGTTTCTTTACATTTTTTATTAAAAAATGTTTACTTAAACCTAAAAGACAAAGGGCAAACTAAAGCTAAAGACTAAGCTAATTGCTTTTTTGCTGATAACTATAGTACTCACCTACCATTTGCAACTGTCTGTGCTGTGAACTTTGATAAAAAGAGAAAAAAGCGAAGAGGAAACAGAAACATGCCTTGTATTGTGTCTCTGTAACAGGTGATAGCCGGGGGAAACTATGATGTGGACTGCTTCGTGACGGATCCCATGAACAACGTGCTGTATCAGGAAAGAAAGAAACAGTACGACAGCTTCTCACATACCACCACATCGAAAGGGGTCTATAAAGTTTGCTTCAGCAATGAGTTCTCAACATTCTCCCATAAAATTGTGTATCTGGACTTCCGGATGGGAGAGGAACGTCCTTTATTGCCAGACATGAATAAAGCAACGGCTCTTACTCAGGTGAGTTTTTATGAGGGTGGGATTTTCGTTCTTGTTGTCAGGTGTGTGGTTAGCTTGTTTTGATGTAGAGCAGGGGTGGGCAAACTACAGCCCAGGGGCCAATTGCGGCCCGTTGCTCTCTTTTAAGCGGCCCAACATGATGTCTAGAAATAGCATGTAATGTGGCCCTTTTATTACGCTATTAATGTTGCACTGGCCCCTGGCTGCTTAGAGTTGTTAGGATGTGGCCCCCGAACACAGAAGTTTGGCCACTCCTGATGTAGAGCATTACTTCCTCTTCCTGCTAATTACACTAATGGCTGCACAAGACTCAAGAGTGTTTACTTGTCAACATACCATATAAAATAACACAGTGTCCTGAAATGGCCTTTCCCTAGTGCCTGTCCTTGATGCTCTAAACAAACAGCACTAGAAAAACACAACATTGTTCATATACAGTATATATATATATATATATATATATATATATATATATACACACACACACACACACACACACACACACACACACACACACACACACACACACACACACACATACACTACATGCACTAAAATTCTTATATACACAAAGCCTTATAACCTTACACTACACTACACTACAATACACTGTAGTACAATACAACACTGTACACAACACTGAACAATATGCTGAGGCACAACATTTGGACAAAAGGACACAGGGACAGAGTGACACTGTGTCAAAGGACTAACATGAATATTGACCATCTGTGAATGAAAAAGCGTGTAAGCATCAGGAATATGGTTTTGTGAGTTTCCCTTGCATTACGTTGTAGCATGGCTCTACTACACAGATTTGACAGATTCAAAAGACTAACCTGTGTGTGTGTGTGTGTGTGTGTGTGTGCGCGCGCGCGCGGGCCTGTGTGTGTGTGTGCACATGTACTTACAGATGGAATCAGCATGCCTGTCTATCCACGAGATTCTGAAAGTGGTCTCAGACTCACAAACGTATTACCGTCTCAGAGAGGCTCAGGACCGCATACGGGCAGAAGACATCAGTGCCCGCGTCTCCTATTGGTCCATCGGAGAGACACTCTTCCTATTTGTGGTCAGCATTGGCCAAGTGCTGATGCTGAAAAGCTTTTTCTCTGAGAAGAAGAGTAGTGTGAACACGAGCACATGAATAAAATCACCACACACCATGTAAAGATCTTATATGTGAAGTGTTTTACTTAAACAAACACTACACTTAGGAAAATAGGCTCATTTTCCAACTCACGTAGAGTTAAACAGTTGAAGGAACACTCCCTTTTGGGGGGAAATCTTCTACTTCTTCCCCCATAGACAGTAGAAGAAGTAGAAGATTTCCCCCAAAAGGGAGTGTTCCTTTAACAGGGGCTGCCATGTTTACCTTTTGCTCTTCTTCCTGGGAAACCTTTGGAAATTCTTGTACTGTATCGCCATCTAGTGGTGTTCAATTCCTCAAACTACAAGTCTCAAAATACAGAATTCAAGCCACACTACACGCTAAAGACAGTGGAACGTAGTGGTGCAAGCATAGTGATATGGGGATGTCTCTCTTACTATGGTGTCAGGCCAGTAGAGGAAATGGCAAAGAGGCCAAAGAAATGGGTGATTTAACAAGACAATGACCCCGAACATAATAGTAAGTAAGCAACATCTTGGTTCCAGACAAAAATAAAGTTATGGAGTGGTCAACCCAATACCCTCGTCTTAATCCAATAGAAAACTTGTGGGGTGACACAAAAATTGTTGTTTCTGAGGCAAAAAACAAGAAATGCAGAGGAACTATGGAATGCTGTTAAATCATCCTGGGTTGGAATACCTGTTCACAGGTGTCAGAAGTTGGTCGACTACATGCAACACAGATGTGAAGCAGTTCTCAGAAACAGTGGCTATACAACTATATTAGTTTAGTGATATTAGTTAGAGTGCTAACTTGTAAAGATTTTTCAGTTTATACAGTAAACATTTGAATTTGTAAAGACAAATGCAGGTGCTACTATTTTTTTTAAACAGCACAATATTTATTTGTCTTCATGTTCTGTTAACTAATCAAATAATGAACACATTTTGTCATGTTTTGATTTAGAATATAATGTGCAGTGTTCCCAGTGGATTGACATAAAAACTATTAAAAGGATGCATATGTAAAACTGTACAGCTTATATAGGCAGCAGATTAATAAATTCAACGAAGAGACAATGTTTTGAGACATGGCAGATCACGAAAGTAAATTCTTGTTTTATTGTTTACTGTGTGCTGTGGTAGTCATCCATGTGGCATGAGGGATGAGAATTCGAATTCCACCAATGTAGATCAAGCTTTTAGACGAGAGTTTGATATTTTGATTATTCCTGTCAACAGCACAAGCATACAGGACAAACAGTGGGGATTGCTGTCATCTGTCACAAGAGACTGTGGCAGAGAGTGTAAGATCAACTTCAATGTCATCACTTGAAATGACTTCTATCAGTGGACGGGAATCATCCTATTAAAAAAAGGGGGTTGGGGGGGTTGGGAAATGATAAAAAACACAAATAATTATGGATGTGATTAGTGAAGAATAAAAAAACAGAAAGCAGCATGGCATGACAACAACGCAGCCATCCTACTCTCACTTTAACAGAAAGTGCAGTGTATTAGTATATTACTGTACACATGTTGCTGATGAAAGTATGTTATGTATGTTACAGCGGGTTTATACAGGTTTGCATGCCTTACAAGACTTGCATTTTCAGGTAGGACAATCAGGAATTCTTGTTCAATCAGGAAAAATCATATACAGTATGTCACAAAAGTGAGTACACCCTTCACATTTTTGTACATTTTTTTATTATAAAAAATGTGAGAAGTCTGAAGATATAACACTTTGATACAATGTAAAGTAGGTGTAAGCTGTACACGGCCTACTTTACATTGTAAAAGTGTTATAACTTTAGACTTCTCCCATGGAAAGATATAATAAAAAAAGAAAGATATAAAAAAAAGTACAAAAATGTTAGGGGTGTACTCACTTTTGTGACATACTGTATAAAATACTCCAGTGGGTTTTAAACTCAAGGTGTTTGTGTTGTTTACCTTCATTATTTCTGTCTGCTCAGGGATGTCCTCCAGATCAGGAAGATCCTGCAGGATACACACATGCAAACATGTATCATGCTGTATACAGCTAATGTTGCTGTTGATATACAGTACAGGCCAAAAATTTGGACACACCTTCTCATTCAATGAGTGTTAAGTCTTAACTTTTTTGTTACGTACATCATTCCATATGTGTTCATTTACAGTTGTGATGCTTTCAGTGAGAATCTACAATGTAAATAGTCAAAAAAAAAAAAAAGAAAAAAAAAAGTAAAGAGAAAAGCATTGAATGACAAGGTGTGTTTTTGACCTGTACTGTACTGTAACTCATGTTCATGCTCTGAGTGTTTATGTGAGTTTATCTTTCTGTGCATGGATATGACTGTAAAGCATAGCTTACGCTGATGGACAGTGTAGATTTATTCCGGGGACTGGGAAAATGAATCTGGTTACTGAGCTCTGTGACGCTCTCGTTCCAAGATATTGATGTGTCATCTCCCAGTTCAGACGCACTGGAGTCCTTTACAAATCCTGCCAGGTCACCTGCATCAGGCTCCATAGACAAACGGTGAATCGGAATCTCACAAGTTGATTGGTCATCGTTTAATAACTGTGTCGACCCTTTTTTGAATATCAAAATCAGAAACAGAATCAGGTTTATTTTCCAAGTACACTTACGTATACAAGGCATTTGCCTCTCTAGGCACCCAACATATAACATGTAGTAGTATACATACAATACACTATACAATACAATACCATAGATACAACAGACAAATCGAAATAGTGTGGACTTGTATTGCACTTGTATGGACTTTCCTCATGGTGACCATGAGAATTCTGCAAGGTATTGCCTGGAAGAACTGTTTTATTAATAAACGATGTGTACACTTACAAAGTTCTCAAGTGCCAAGTGCCTTGTTGTGAATGCCACTGCTTTTGTTACACTACCAATGGAGTGTGGAGTTTCTTCTAGCTGTTTGTAATGGTTTAAAGCAAACATACCAACTCTGTATGACGTTTGAACATGCCAATTTTCATTCTACACTGAAGTTTTCATTTTTCCTGACCCAGGACAATTAAGACTGCAGACTGTTCTTGTGTTATTCCAATTCTATTCCGATTTGAAGTGTCCATATAAAAGTGGCTAATGTTTGACCAGGATAAGAGATTAAGTATGACAAAACACCTTCATTAGACAGTAAAGATGTTTTGAACTGCAATTTGATACCTTACGTACCTTCCATGTGCATTTCTTTGACTCTACAATCCTTCTCTACTCTGTCTCTGATGGCGGCCATGGCATCCAAGCTGTCCTGTATCCTCCTGCGTTCCCTTGATTCCCATAACGTCCTCTCCTTTTGCTCCCCTTCAATGCCCTCTGCTGCCCACGCCTCTGCACAGGCCCTGCAAATACAAACATTACATTACAATACACTGCATTTGGCTGACACGCTTCTCCCCCACCACTGGGGCACATGGGCGGTGGGGGCGGGGTGTGGGGTTGGGCGGCTCTGGCCTAATGGTTAGGTAGTTGGTCTTGGGATCAGAGTGAATAACCAGTGCTCTCCTGCACCCTCATCCATGGCTGACGTGCCCTTGAGCAAGGCATCTAGGAAAGAAACACTGTCTGTCTATGTCTCCTCCTTGCTAATAGCCACAGCTGTTTGTGCCAAAGCTGTGCCACTTAGTACATGCCTGAATTAAACACAATTAGTGTCAAGGTTTGGTAAATCACAATGCATAAGCAGCGGAACCATGTAAGGACATCACAACACCATTCCGCTCTCATAACATATATCCTTATGTAGTATATATAGTTCTTTTTGAAGTTCATTATGGTTTGGCAACAAGACAGACTTTTGGTCACCACTGAAATGCTGTTTAGACTACAAAAGGCACAGACAAAATTACCTGTCTTTGGGAAACACTGGTCTGTCATCCAGGTAGGTCAACTGCTTCAGTTGCACTATAAGAGTTTTTCTATAGTTTGGAATGTTTTTGATGACTTTATTTCCCATGAGATTAAGGACACGCTGTAAAAGACAAAGGGTTCGAAAAATACAATATTTCTGAAAATGACATACAAGGAATATAAAACATGAGCTAAGTTTACCCAGAATATTTTCTATTTCTTTTCCTATCCATGGCAGAAATAAACAAATATGTATGTTATAAAGCCTTATTATGGCTTTAAATTGTAGACTTGTAGTGAAAAGTGGGCACCTGTAAGTATGGTAACTGTAAATTTAGATGTCTTTTGGCTATATGCTTACCAGGTTAGGCATCTGCTCCAAGATGGTGAGTATTTGTGGATCACTCAAACGGTTGTATGACAGGTCAAGCACACTGATGGAGGGACAAAGGGAAAGGTGTTCTACATCAGATACGCTCTCCAGTGAGTTGTGGGAAATCTGCAGAGTAGTCAGATCTTCAAGACATGCTGTAAAATACAGAAATTGACTCCAGTCATAAGAGTGTATGTATATATATGCATGTATGTTGACCTGTTTGAATAGGTGTATTCTCACAGAGGTTTTGGATCGTTCTGATGTAATTGTTTGAAACATTTAGATGGTTGAGTTTGGTAAGTTCTTGCAGATTCTCCAATGTATGAATAAGGTTATTCTGCAAGAACAGGGAGCGCAGTTCTTGTTGATTCTCCAGGTTCTCAATCTTGTGGATTCCATTGACTTCAAGCCACAAACATCGCAATCCTGTGTAATCCTCAAGATTCTCAATCACAGAGAAGCCTTAAAAACACAGACAGACAACAAAATAAATGCCTGGTAACAGCCATGCTCAGGGCATGTGACACAAGACACATTGGTAAAGGCCAGCGCCCACCGTACGCGTTGGCGTCACGACACGACAAGAAAAAAATTAGAACTAGAATTAGAACATTGTTTTTAACGAAGCAAAACTATTCTCTGTCTTACTATGGCCACCATCTTGCAAGAAAAGTCAGTATTGAGGTTCCTCTTTAAACTTAATATTTATATATCTGTATATCTGTGGTGGAGAAAACACTTTTCTCCATTTAAAGGCAGCGATCTTACCTTTGTAGTGCAAATAGAGTACATCATTCAGACGTGGCGTGATGTACAACTTGTTCTTTTTGCAGTGGAGCCGTAGGAACTCCTTTGTCATCCTGTTGTTGAAGCAAAAAATGTATTAAGGAAATGTTGACTGTAAATTAATTTCTGCGGTAATATAAATGACTTAATTTTATTGAGGCAATTACTGAGTGACTTTTAACAAGCAGATGAATGTTTCCTCCAAGCAGCTGAGAGGGATGTTTAAAGTTGTCAATAACACTTCACTATGTTTAAAGCTGTACAAACTAGGTGTACTGCATGGAACTACATGACATGTCTGCTGCATGGTGTTTCCACATCAAACACCATGCAGCCGACATACCACTCCACTTGTCAGCTGCACAAGCCAGCATGCATCAAATGTGATTTGGCTAAAACAGGCTAGAGCATACACTGCCATAGCTCCCTGAACACTATAGTTATAGCCTATGACTTTGTACTTATAACACAATTATAAATACGTGGCAGGAAGCTTTCACATCTTAGTGCATTTTGTAAAAAAGAACATCGCACACACTATCTTATCCACCAGCAAACTTTAATAGGCTACAACGTTTTGGTCGTCAGACCTTCTCCAGGTAAGGTTACGTACATCTTAGTGCATTACCACTCCCTTACAATGTGGCACTCGAGGTGTCTGAATACTGGGTGAATCAGTAGCTTACAGCTGGAGCCTAGTAGTTGGCTCCAACCTCATGGTTGTGATTGGCAAAGGACAGAACACAAAGAGCACATACTGCAGTGTGGTGACAACGTGGCCATCATACACTCACAGTAATATTTTGTCAAAAAAGTGCAGAAGTGCAGTATTCAAATATGTAGTGTATCAGTGTTGCTCATTAGATTTGCATGGTGAATGAGGGTTGGATTTTCAGGATGGAAAATCAGGAATTCCTGATTATTTAGGGAAAATCACATGTATGAGCCAACACAACTGACAACTGAGTGATGCAGTGCCTGGGAAGAAAAACATCCTCCACCCAACAATGTACAGCTCTGCTCACCTGGCCAAATTGGCCTTTACTGTCACTACCCATTTTCTCACCTGGTTCCAGGTGATGATGCCACACCTTCACTCTTCTTCACATTCTGTTCTTGGTCATCATTTGACATAATTTTGCTCCCTGAAATTTTGAAGAAAAAAAAAGGGGAAATGATAATCCTACGCAGCTGTGCATTGAAACACTGTCTGTCTGTTCTGTCAATACACACATAAACATATAAAGGAGGCCTACTAGCATAAAGATTAAGTATACATACTATATGTGGAAAAAGATGTTACATCCAAGCTATCCCCTATAAAGGATTAAGTATATACTTTATGCGGGAAAAGATGTTACATCCAAGTGAAAATATGAGGTATAGTTGGTGTAATGTTGGATGAAAGTCAGACATGCTCCCTGTGTGCGACAGACTGTATGTGGTACTGGATTATAACTTCTAAATACAACTTGCCCATCACTGGGGTAGCCTATAGCCTGTTACACAGTTCAGGTTTTGTGAGAGTAAACCTTTATCTACCGTTTACTGCATTAGGCTAAATTAACCCTTTAAGATGATACTAAAGTTAAAGTAGATTGGGCGAATATCACGTTACCTTGTATGGTTGACGTTACCGGCAACTCAACGTCGGCTGCTGTGTTGTCTAAAACTTCGCTTTCCCCTGGCATTATATCCGAGTAAACTTACGGTCAGGCCTTTTGTTTTGTTCTTGTTT
This sequence comes from Setipinna tenuifilis, assembly GCA_030347295.1. NCBI lineage: Eukaryota > Metazoa > Chordata > Actinopteri > Clupeiformes > Engraulidae > Setipinna > Setipinna tenuifilis. The sequence continues at coordinate 4,929,507 of CM059280.1, read as the reverse complement.
TATAGGAGCTGCAAAAGTTAAAAGTAAAAAAAAAAAAGACCTGCCTTCTACCGCTACACTCTTGTGTCCCCTGTATCCACATGTAAACGTAAGGTTGCCATAGCAATATGTGTCTCGCCCTCTAGTCTCGCGGAATCTAGTAAGACTGCAAATGTTTCATGGTATGTCTATGAGCAGGCATAATGCATCAAAATGTATTTTAAAGGTGTCACTGTATCGTTCTTTCATTCATTTTGCGGTAGTCTCTAGTAGTAATGAATGCCCTGTGAGCATAGACTGTATGTAAGAATTTAGTGCAGCCAGTGTCCTTCTTGGCTGTCATGAAATTCTAAAAAAAAAAATTGGTTTGTCGCTTCCCCCACAGCTCCACATCATTTTCAGTTGATATAAGTTTAGTTGATGTAATATAATGTATCACCTATTGAAACAAGTTGTTTACAAACATTCATAACAGTCGCGGCATTGCATTGTGCTTCAACAGTTTGGCAGTCTTGTCCATCGGGGTGAGGAAAAAAAACCCTGTTTGCGTTGGTTTGCTGAAATCTGGGAGGAAACCTCAGGCAGAACCACGGCCCTAAAGGGAACCCATCTGCCGGGCTGGTAAAAAGGTTTCTGATTGTCCAGGAGGTCTGACACTAGAACAGGTAAGGGTGGCAGGTCTCTAATTGTCCAGGGGGTCTTTGAATAGATCTTCTAAGAAGAGGCGAGGTTGAACAGGTAGGTCTTCATTTCTACATCAACATCACTTCTTTTCAGTGATACAAACTGCACGGCCTTTATGCAACAGGCCAAACACATCATTTTCAGTGTTGTGTTGTTTTGTTTTTATTTAAAAACAAAATCCAAAAGGCAAAACAGTCATAAACCATCACACGCAATTACTGTTACCCAACAACGTGGCCTGTTTTTTCTTTAAGGCCTGTTTGAGCCTTTCGACCTCTTCCCTCTCACTGTGTAGTTTTTCACGCTCTGCTCGAATCTCCTCCTTTTCCTGCTGTAGCATTTTGGCCTCTTCCTGGAGTGCACGTCTTTCTGTTTGCAGAGCCTCCCTTTCTGCCTCGAGTTCACGTTTCTTTTCAAGCAGCTCTCTCTGTTGTTCCAAGCATCGTCCTTCTTCGAGCTGAACAAGTCTTAGAGCGTCTCTTAGGTCACGTTCACGCTGCTGTAGATGGTCCTTACTCTTTCCTGGGGAAGCTGTGAAAAATATAACACAGAAATGATCAATAAATAGGGGGTGCAGTTGGCTACACTACTGATACTATAAATTGTCAAGGCCCAGGTTTGACACTGCGCTGCAATGATTCCCCAACATCACATCACATCTCTTTCTTCCGCTCATTTCCTGTCCCTATTCACTGTTTTAAATAATAACGGCAAAGAAGAACATGTATACCTTAAAAAATAATAAATAAAAACATATTAAAAAATCTATAAATCATTTTACCAATTCATAGTATGACACCTTGGTCGGTCCATGAATGTTTTGGCTACTGGGGTTTGTTTTAATGAATGGTAGTTCAGAAACAAAACAAAATATGGCCTGTTAGGCCTATTTGTTTTTCATTTTTAAATACAAAGGAAAATGTTTTGTGTTTTAACTAGCAATCAACTAAAAAAAGCTTGATTTTTATTTTCCTCTTTTTTTCTTTGTTGTATTCTGACATTTTCATTAACAAGGGAAAACTGCTGGCAGAAAGACTGTTCTGTGGTAAAATGGGAGAGATGGGGCATTGACCAGTACATTGTCTGCCTAAATGACAAAACTGTCTGTGTCCAGAATAGGAATGGCTCCAGCTCATGGGCTGTCCTATGCAATAATTAACCCGCCATTCCTCCGATTAGGCCTACTGTACAACACACCCGAAGACACACTAGTCTGTAGCAACTGCACTTTGCACTGGTTGCCTGAGGTCATCCAAAACCGACAGATCCACTGCTAGTTCCAAGTGTTTCATTTCACAGAGTTAATCTGTTCTGTATGATAGGTGCAGTGAGATATATGAATGTGCTCTGTACCAGGATGGTTACGGTGGCGAAGACATAGTCAAAGGTGACTGGGACAGGCTCAGATACGTTTTGTTTGAGACTCTATGGTTAGAGACATTGTGGGTTTGCGGTTATTAGTATGTCATTGTGATCTTATAACCTATTTTATGTGACGTTTCATGATATAAGGGCACTACTCAGTTCTTAGGATATTGTGAAATGAGCCCCATAGTTATTTATAATGTTTTATGACAACAATCTTTAAGTTCTTGAATGATACAATATTTACACAATTTCACCCAGAGTGAGACTGGGAATCGAGGTATCCTCATGCCTTGGCCAAAGGCCAATATCTTCACCTCCCATCTCTGCCCATGTGAATATGTAACAGATGACAAGAGCTCCAAACTATTTGGAAAGATTCACTTAAGTGGTTGAGAAACTGCAAGTGCTGTTCTAGGCAAAGAGGTTTTTTATCAGGTCTATGGAAAGAGGAGCTGAGAGTACCTGTGTGGTTGCTGCGATATATATCCGTCTTTGCGCTCACAATCAACTCTGTGGGTGCCACAGAGGTCCTGTGATTGCCTTTCAAAGCCTGCATCTCCATCCGAGAATAATGAATGGCGTGTTTCTTCTTCAGATGACGGAGCAGGTTGCTGGTGCTGCTGGAGTACTGCATTCTCTTCTTACACAGCACACACACAGCGACGCTGCCGTCTGCTTTCTTGAAGTGTGTCCACGCGGCACTGCTCCGCCTGGTAGATGTAGCCACAGTGTTTCCTTCATCACGGCCCAGTGTTGTGTCAGTGTTCTGATGGCTGGAGGGGTTGTCTTCAGTTGTAGTGTGTAAAAGATTGTCTATGGCACCGTGAATTTCCATGTCCTCTATGACGTTCTCCACAGGAGCATTCTCTGCATCTCCCAGCAATACAGTTCCTGATTAAAAGGAAAAAAACAAATCAAGATTATTGGTTACAGATTTATGGCTTAAGAACAATCACCTTGGCCAAAGTAAAACAATATATAGCGCTAAAGTACAGGATCAATAAGCAGTACCAGTACCAGTACCAGCACCAGTAGTAGTGGTAGTAGTAGTAGTAGTAGTACCAGTAAACTTTGCATTAGGAACCACAGCTGCTTGAAGTATTTAGAAACCATGGCTATGGTGGTATTGCACTATACGAATAAATTAAATTAAAAGTTGATAATGCTGATAATATTCATCATAGTAATATTAACAGTTGCCATATACAATAAATGATTAATAATCATAATAATATTAACAAAAACAATAATGATCTAGGAACTTAACTGGACCCTTAAATATGAAGGACTTCAAGACGCACCTGGACCAAAGTCACTGCTCTCGTTGGAGAGTTGCTGTTCTGTGTCAAGCTGGTGATTGCTGCTGTTGACGGCAGAGCTAGGTGCACTTATATCTCTAACAGAGTTTATTTCCAGCTTAGAAAAATGAAGGGGATGCATGTGCTTTAGATGACGATGTAGGTTGCTGGTACTGCTACAGTGCTGAATCTCCTTATCACACAGCGTACATAAGGCCATCTTGTTGGTCCTCTTCTGGAAGAGTGTCCACACTGCACTCCTCTTTCTGGCAGATGTGGCAGATGTGGTGGCTTTGGTGGCTCCTTCAGCCTCAGCCGACCCACCTTTCAGATCGCCGGCAGCAGCACGTAAAATACCGTCGATTGCATTATGCACTTCCACATCTTCCATGCTCTTCTGCAGAACCTTCTCTGCATCTTCCAACATCACAGCTACTGAGGAAACAAAACAAGGACAAGATACTCATTTTATTATACAGGGCAATCACTATGCTGAAAATATAATTTAACATTGTTAATTTTTAAACTGTTTTGTATTTTATTTAACTTTACCCTAACACAATTAAGTGTTTTTTTGCAATACTTTAAGTTAAGACAGTCAAAGATGGCTCTTTTAGCCTAGTTTTTTAGTTGTAGTAACTGCCGTTGGTCAAGGACTTCATAGAATGTATTACGCATGTTTCTTGTTCATAAATACATTTCTTGACTTTAGTTTTCATTCTTGCATTAGAGTAATGGCGTTTAATGTTTTAATGGTATGATGTAATTTTCTAGCCTGGTAAACCAGCCCCTCGCACTAGTCTACACTTCGTACAGAAGGTCTGGCTATGCGGTGTCGAGAAACGTTTTCGTCCTGGAGGTGTAGACTCTGCAGAAGTTTAAAACGATTGGATCTGCCTTTACCCAATCACTAACGTCTGGTTGTGACATACGCAGTTAGACTGGTTATAAGCCTGCCTATGCACTTCAATTAGGCTTATTTTATATGATGAAAATGTTTGCAGCCATTTGCAGCAGCAGGAGCACGTAAAATACCGTCGATTGCATTATGCACTTCCACATCTTCCATAGTCTTCTGTAGAATCTTCTCTGCGTCTTCCAACATCACAGCTACTGAGGAAACAAAACAAAGAGAAGATACTCATTTTATAATACAGGGCCATCACTCTGCTGCAAATATAAGAAATAATTTGTAGTGTTAACACATACAATAGAAACCTGAACTGTGTAGACTCTGCTGAAGTTTAAAACGATTGGATCTGCCTTTACCCAATCACTAACGTCTGGTCGTGTTGATGCAATTAGCCTGGTTATAAGCCTGCCTACGCACTACAATTAGGCTAATTTGATTTGATGAAAACGTTTGCAGCCGTTTGCAGTCAGGGATTCATTCTGGGTTGCATGATGGTTAGAAATTGTTGCATGATGGTTAGAAATTGTGTCTTGCTCGAAAAGTGTGAGGATCGACGTCATCGCCCACGAACACTCCCTCTGTTTGCTGACTGGTTAGGAAAGATTTTGCCTGACAAAACCATGTCAATGGAACCTCAGCCAGACCATCTACACAATTAAATGAAGTACAAGGGGCTGATTTACCAAGTTACTAATTTTCTGTAATGTTTGTAAGTGTTAGGCTACTCTACATTGTGTATATTGTACTAAAGATTGATTTTAGGAAAATCGTGAATTTACTCAAAATCGCAATTAGATATTTTCCTAAAATCGTTCAGCTATAAATAAGCACCTTGTAGTACAACTTGACACCGGTGGAACAAGCCGTCTGTTTTTCCCACCTACTGGTTACCCACGGTACAGATGTTGTGCAAATCTATCGTCAGTGCTTTTGATCGACAGATTCGCTATTTTTTTCCATCAACATTTATTACTTATGTTTACAAGTTGCAGATCAGTAAAAATGGGTTAAATTCAACGGTACAAGTGAGTGCATTACTAAGATGTTGTAGCCTAACAGCAGACAATGGAATTGTAAATTGTCTTGTTCTTAACTCTAGAAGTCAGCAGCGGCCAAAGATATGCATATGCAAAAACTTACCCTCCATTAAGCCGTTCCTAAGGTTTACAAAAACGTTGTCTCCTGGTTTTCGTTGTCAACTCGCTGGATAGGCTCTTAGGTTCGGCATATTTGATGTCTGTCCAAACGTAAGTATCCTTGTGCAAACTCACTGTAAATAAACCATTCTTATCATCCGCACGTCAGCCTTCTTTATTTCGCCTTCTTGTCGATTATTTAAAAAAAAACTTCTGACATCTCCACAGTTCTCACTGGAAGCACGATTTATTCAGTGGGACAAACAACACAGAAAATGGTCAATGCACGGGAAAACGCCGTCATGCCAGAGACGTCAATGCTTACATCACAGACAGCAAAAGAAATGTGCCAAGGGACTTCGCTGTTCTGAATCAGCTCAATTCGAACGATTTTCAGTCAGGTCAGTACACTATCCGGATCCAGTCTGCGCATGTGCATAATTACGTAGTACCTAATTCTGTTCAGCAATGATTTACGACACTGCACGACACTGGACGATCTGTTCCACACTTATATACAGTCTATGGTTCCACACGTTCACATCTTTCAACCGCGGGAATTCCAAAGGTGCAATTTAAGGTTATCGCTCATGTGTTCTTTTAATATGGTATTTGTTAAATCTATTTCATTGAATTCTTGACTTACTGTCAAGCAGGCCCATCGTTCCAACAATGCAGGCCTTGTTGGTAATCAGCACCATGGATGGCCTGCACATAATTTTTTACCTTTTTGCACCTTTGTCCCAATTAACCTTCTCAGATCACCAAACAAATGTAAACATTACACAAAGATAACCCAAGTATTAAAAAAATGCAGTTGTCCTGTTGTGATTTTATTTGTTAAGAAAAAAATCCTATCCAAACCTACATGATCCTTTGTGGAAAAAGAAATTGCCCCCTTGTTAAAAGGTGAGGTAATTGTGATTAATCCTATTATTGGGGAAAGCTGAGTTTAATTTCATTGGCACGCCCAGGCCTGATTGCTATCAGACATTTCCAATCAGGAGACCACTACAATAAAACCTGTCTGACAAGGTGAGGTAGGCCATACTGAACAAACATCATCATGCTGCGTTCCAGTGAGCGTCAAAAGCAAACGAGAAAGACTATAAAGATGTCAGTCTGGGAAAGGATACAAAGCCATAGCTGGTATTTGTTTTTAAGAGGGAAAAGTGGACACTCTTCCAGAAGAGGACCAACAAGATGGCCTTATGTACGCTGTGTGATAAGGAGATTCAGCACTGTAGCAGTACCAGCAACCTACATCGTCATCTAAAGCACATGCATCCCCTTCATTTTTCTAAGCTGGAAATAAACTCTGTTAGAGATATAAGTGCACCTAGCTCTGCCGTCAACAGCAGCAATCACCAGCTTGACACAGAACAGCAACTCTCCAACGAGAGCAGTGACTTTGGTCCAGCCACTTTTGTTGTCACTGCTTCTTTGGGAAGTGGCTGGGGAAGTTTCTGAATGTACTGAACTCTTCACCTCACAGCCGTGGTGTCCTGAGGATTGGAGCACTTTGTCTGTTCTGATGACTTAAACAGTTCTCCGTCATTCTGGAATACATGCTACTTCCTGATGTTGATATGTGGACATGACATCTGTGGCTTTGAGCATGGGCAATGCCAGTGGTTTTTTCCTTGGTTGAAAGTCATCATAACCCTTTCGAGGTGACAGAAGCTGTGAGGGCTAGGCTCATGAACTGAAAAACAAATCTGTGACCCACCAAAGTCCACAGGCAAACACAGTGGAACATTGGCCTCACAGGCCTTCTTCTTCCTCAGACAGACTGCCCTCTTTGTCTCCCCAAAGAACTTCAGCGCGGTCATGCCTAATGGCACATCCCTATAAGGACATCCTCTCTGAGAATGGACTCTTTGGCCGTTTCACCACAGTAGTCAAGTGATCGGAGATGAGCACATAAACTGTGGCTCAGCCCACTCTGCTGAGCCAGCAACTGGTACTTGAAACGGTCTTTCAGCTCACACCTCACTATGTGACTGTTTCCCCAAGTTTTCCTCTGGACATGAACAGGAACAGAAAAACCATGGCTGGTTCTCCGCACCGCAAAAATTCCATATTTTTTTTCCATCTATGGATAATATGCTAGGTAGATGTGAGGCCTGTGTTATGTTGGACACACTGGCATGCTTCCTCAGCATGTGTACAGCAAAACTTTTTCTTCAGCATGCTGCGATTGCAATGTGGACATCTTGCCAATTTTCCACACACCTCTGCTGCACCTGGTACTGATGGGTGTGCATATATGTGATCCTGAGATGCTGGTGGTGTGAGGCTGTGGGCTGATGATGCCGGGGGGGGGGGGGTCATGAACAGCAGATGGTGATGAGGCACCTGGGTGTTGTCTCTCTATATGTCTCTTCATGTCCACCTTTCTAACAACTGTCCGTAAACAGTGCAGACAGTGGTAATGTCCGGAAGGCCGACATGGTATTTTGCACTTTATTAATTCACACTTTGAAACCGAATAACTTTACATTAGAAGTACCCAGAACCTTGATTTTGGCATTGTTGTAAACTGGAACAAACGCAGCAAAACATATCTGCCTCAATCTGAAATCTGTAATGTTAGTGCCTTGTAAGAAAAGTTTATCTGAAATTATGCTAAAAATGATGTCAAATTAAAGGAGAAAAATCCTATCCAAACCTACATGATTCTTTGTGAAAAAGTAATTGCCCCCTTGTTAAAAAGTGATTAATCCTATTATTGGGGAAAGCTGAGTTCAATGTCATGGCCACACCCAGGCGTGATTGCTGCCAGCCAGACATTTCCAATCAGGCGACCACTAACATAAAACCTGTCTGACAAGGTGAGGTAGGCCATACTGAACACATATCATCATGCTGCGTTCCAGTGAGCTTCAACCGCAAACAAGGAAGAAGATTATAGAGACGTCTCAGTCTGGGAAAGGATACAAAGCCATTGGTAAATCTTTGGGCTGCAGTGGAGCACTGTCAAAGCCATTATTCATAAATGGAGAAGGCATGGCACAGTGGTGACCCTTCCAAGGAGTGGCTGACAAACACTTGACTGCAGTTATTGCTGCAAAAGGCAGTTCAACCAGCTATTGGGTTTAGGGGGGTAATCACTTATTCACATGGGCCTATGTGGGTAAAGATGTGTGTTTGTGTGTTTTTTTTTCCCTCCTTAATAAATGACCTTGGCACTGAACTGCATTTTGTGTTTACTTGTGTTTTATCTTTGTATAATATTCAGGTTTGCTTATTCTGAAATGGATGAGCGTGACACACGTGCAAGAAATGTGAAATTGGTCTTGGGGCAAATACTTTTGCACAGCACTGTACGTGTTAACTAGCTAGCTCCCTCGACATGCTAGCTTGTAAGAATGCCTGGAACCAGTCAAGTCCGGCAGTACAATATTAGCCTTCCACTTAAGTAAGCATGATTGTACTATGCTATTAAGCATGATGGTAAAAATATACTCCTTAAGAAAATAATCGTATGCTGTCTAATTTGTAATTGAACATCTACTAGTCAGTTTATCATATTTAAGTGTGTTGGCCAACGTCATCAGGCTTGCTCTCAAGCTTGCGCAGTAGTCTGGTGAATGGTTTATAAAATAGAAAATATGGCTTCATTCGGGCACATTGAAAACACTCCATTTATAGAAATGTAAAACTTGGGTCTTTGGAGGGAGTAGGCTCATTCTGAGTCACTCAGGGATGTGAGCCAGGTTGTGCGAGTCACTTAAGTCATTTGACCCAAAATGGACCAATTGAAATGTTAGCAAGAATCATGGTACGTAGACTTGAGACATAAAACAGCACACACTTGCCTTTATGGGTTACTATTTTCTGCTACCATGTCTTATAGGTATATTTCAGGAGTCAGCAAGTAGGCCCATTCAGCAGAATAGTAATAACCAGGTAATGAAAGTCTACTGAGCACAAATGTGCAACAAATGGAACAATTTGTGCAAATACGATGGTGATTGTTGTCGTTGTTGTTCCTATTACAGACACTCCAGCATGCAGAACCCCCAAGAAAAAAAAAGAAATTTAGAAATAAAACACTATATTGCATTAAATACACTATTACAAATACATTATATTATATTACATTACATTACACAATTTTAAAGTTTTTGAGAAATTCCACATGATCACAGCCCCAAATACAGAATGTTGAATGCAGATGCTGAAGCAGTTGAGCACATTGAAAACGACACCATCCCTCTGTCCATTTCTATGAATATGACGTTATGGTCATAATGGGGAAGACGCTGTGGTTTGAAATTGAGCCATAGGCCTATTTAAAGAGGCCATCTACAACTTGTTAAATATGTCTTTTATGTAATTGTACAGTTAATTTTATTTTATTTATTTTTTTACTTTTCAACTTTTCATATACGACTGAATTAAAACAATCTAAACTATCTAAAATTGTCAACAGAAACATTTTAAAGTTAAAATTTGTAAAATGTAGGAAAACTGTAGGAAATTTGTGGAGCGGGCTCTGCTAAGTGCTTATCATAATGCAACTCGGTATTGTGTCTGTAAGATTTCCTGATAATGGAGCTGACTAAAAAATTAAAATAAATATAAATTGCGCATATATCACCAGCCAAAGATCTATCATTAGCCTACAGAGGAAATTTAGATAGCATTTTCAGTTCCTGCATGGGATTATTAGGGAGTCACTGTAGGATCTCTTATCTTTCACTGTCAAGCTTCCAGTTACTTAGGTGTATTTACTTATTTTTTTGGAAAAAGGCATAGCCTCTATCACAAAATATATCTTATAGGGCCTATGTGTCTTCTTGGATTGCATTTTACAACGTCTGTTCAATTTTTTCGGTATTACAGCCCATTTCAGTACTTTTGTAGTGCAGAGTCACGTAGAAGCAGTAACCCAGAATTGGTCTTTATAATAGGTGATCAATTACTTCCTACTTTTATTTTGAACATGAAAATACTCACGTGGTAGCCATATTGAAACTTTGGCAATTGTCGTTAGCCACCCTATGTTAGCCACACGCAGTTTATTATGAACCTGTGAGGAGAGGCGATATGAGGGGTCCAAGTAATGGCTTGTGATGGATTTTGTATCATGCGTTGAGCTGTAAACTCGGTGACAGCATGGTTTTTGAGTCACTGGTCAGTGACCTGTTAAACAGGTTCATAGGAAATTATGTAGAAAACCTTGACAAGTCGCAACTGAAAATCGGTATTTGGGGAGGTAAGTTGGAAATTTACGTTAACACCTTCGTATGGTGAGTTTAAACTGGTGCATGTCATTATTAATGTGTCATGTTTGGTAACACGACAGGCTATAATATCCAGCTGTTCTCGGAGACGTCAGCTGACTAGTTGAGTTAACTGGGTGTATGGACACTGCCGTAGGTTGTCATTAACCACACAGTTCAGCGACATAAACGATGCTCCTTTTTTATCGAATGTCACTGTACTGAAATGGTCCACAATCTTACCCGCCATCAGTTTGTCTCAGTGTATTTCAGGTAGCATTTACTATAAAAATGTCTGACCTGAGACGAGGTCATTGTCAGGGGTGGGGCGTAATCACCTATCTCGCAAATAAACTGGACATGCTTGTCACGGGATGCTGACTAGATAAGGACTTCAATTATCTGCCAGGAAACACTTCTTATCGTTCACTTCTTCTGAACGTACCGCTCATCCATTCGTTCAGTAGCACGTATGTTTCCTGCATAGAATAACCAAGATCTGAAGTTCAGTGCGTAGTCTGTATCAAAAAACAACAACAACAAAACAACATACGTAAATTAAACCTTTATAGCAGCAATAAGCACAAGATGGACTAATGCTACATTCAAGTGCTACTCGTAAAATCCAAGTTTGGAAATGTATGAAATGTCACACATGTGATGGCGTATTGTATATTCTTCCATTGATTTCCACTTCCAACATATTAGCTTCGGATTTTGGGTTACTATCTCTTTCTTTAGATCATGTCACTTTTGCTCATAAAATCTTTCATTTTCAGGCAATGTCGTCCTTGAGAATCTGAGAGTGAAAGAAAATGCTTTGGTGAGTCTGCTCTGACTGAACATCAGTGTCAATACCAGACATGTAGCCCCCCCCCATCTTTCTGACCTATTTGTTTCCTCCTCCATGTTAACCCTTCTATTATGAAACCAAACATCTATACCTGTCTTTCTCCAGGGCTGCAGTAGCATTTGATCTTTAAAACAGTGCTAACAACTTTTATAGTGGCGTCTTATTTTGTTTTTTTTTCAAGCAACCCTTAATCCAAACTCATTATGGCTTCATTTATTTACTGATTCTTTTGTTTCACTTTAGTATTGCTTTAAATTATTTGTAGATGTCCCGAAGATATCCTCACTAAGATACACTATATCATTATGTTTTATGTTGTGTAAATGCACATGTAAAAATGCTGTATCAAGTCCACTAAAACCCTTTTACTAACCTCAAGCCTAGAGTGTAGTTTATCTGAGGACTCATAACTAGTCCATATCTATTGGGACCATATCTTTTACAGTCCATTTATTATACGTGACCTACCTAGAACACCATAACATGCCCCATGAGAAAAGGTTAATGCAGTGCACATAGTTGAGCTTCAGAGGCAGGTTTTACAGGATGTATATCAAATAGAATATTAAAGTTCATGTTCTAATATCAAACAGATTCTACAAGGGGGACAAATGTGAAACATTGAACTTTTTTCTGCCCTCTTTTTAGAGTGAATTTGATGTACCCTTTAAAGTGAAGGCAGGGCAAATCGGTGAGTATCAGTCTATTGCTGCGTCTTTAAAACACAAAATGACCTTTTAGTTATACTACATGTGCCTGTTATTATCTGTTGAATAAAATAAATTAATGAATTTGGAATACAACTTGTCCAGGGATTTTTTTTGAAAGGCTAGTGTTAGACTGCCAACATGACAACACGACGCTTAAAATCCATATGTGGTCAGGATGCATTAAGGATAAGGCTTAATGCACTACTGTCCATTTGGTTAGTTATTAAAACTGTTAGAATTTCATTCAATTCACATCATTGCTGATACAAATGCAATGCACAGTTAAATCATTAAAATGAATTGCAGAAGCAGGTGATTTCCATAATAAAACTAGAAAAGCACCTGGAGGGCCTTACCTCTGCCAAGCAGTTCAATTCCCCCGTCCCAGCTTCTATTTGGTGTGTTATGACCGAATGGGCTTTGAATGATGCTAGCCTGTCACTAGCATGGTCAATGCACCTCCTCCACCAAACTAGAACAGCTTAAAACAGGAGCACTAAAGCATTTTTTTCACCAAAACGGCTCACATGGCATTTATTAATACTACAGCCCACCACAGAATTAATGAGGGGAAAAAAATCGATGCAATGACACTTTTAAGATTGAAGGAGATTTGAGTTTGTTTGCACTTTGTGTGTGTGCGGTGTACAGAAATCCAGAATGTGATCCAGAAAATGTGTACATTTTTGTGATATTCAGAAATCATTTCTGAAAATATTGGTGAGATGGGATTATAGTCCAAACATTATGGCCCCAGAACACAATTCAACTATAGTGTATTTTCTTAGGTAGTAGAGTAGAATATGTTTATTGTCATTGTACAGCCTGTATACAATGAAATTGTGAAACCCAGAATGTGGTGAACGTGTTCCAGAATGTGACCATGTGTTTGGTCATTGAGTCTGTGGATAATGGAAATGTTTCCCGAGAAGAGGATGTTGCACCTCTGAGCGTTCATGTACTTCATAGTCAGAATGTGCATGTCTGGAGTGATGGGTATGTGGGAATGTGGATGAAGCGGTTTTACAGGTTGCTGATTTAAAACACAACTTCCCTAAGCACTTCAGTAACTATGTTCACAGTAACTCTTGTCTACAACCCACATCAAGGGTGCAAAGTGAACATTGAGTTTGTATAGGAAAGATTTTTTTATGGTGCCGTCATAGAAAACGCCTATGCAACCACCTGGTTAGGACTGAAAAATCTACAGAGATTGCAGTACTCTGCAGGGAGTGGTATATTTAGCTGAACGCTCCATCAGAACTCTGCTTTCTGCTCTGTAAGACATCTATTCTAGAAGAGTACTTTTAAGGACCCAAAAGATTTTGAAGGACTCCTCTCATCCTGGAAATGGACTGTTTAAACCAGTGAGGTCTAGAAGACGCCTATGCAACCACCTGGCTAGGACTGAAAGACCTACACACACACACACACACACACACACACACACACACACACACACACACACACACACACACACACACACACACACAGACACATACATGCATACATACAGCACGTAGGACACAGTTCTCACAGCATGCACACACAGTACACCTTACACATAATTTCTAGTTATGTCCAGACATTAATATGAACTTAGTCAGGCTGCACATTGGCAAAGTTCTGTAATATCATGGTATAGAAATGCCATTACAATTCGGTGTTTATAATTGCTGTATAAGTAGAAGAGTTATGTCACATGAAAGGAAGGGTGATTTTTTTTTTTTATTATCACTGTGGCTTTAACCATTTACCATTGAAACTTCATTGAAACTTTGTTATGCAGACCTTAAAAGGACCATCTGTGAATGATTCTTCTGGGTTGCCACCAGAGGGGGTCAGGCGGGGATTGACACATAGCTGTAGTTTTTAATTCTTTTCCTATTTTGCTTCCAAAATGCCACATGTGTCAAATCTAACAAATGAACATGACAATTGTACAAATGGAACAATGCAAGTTGACCTTTAAAAACGGTTCTTAAGCTTCATTCCAAATGGATTAATTTGCTGCTTTAGCAGTTGCCTAATGTGGCAGTGAGTGCCATTCGGAACAATTAAAGTTGTTTTTTCCTGTGTACTGAGTTGCCTTCAAACTACCCCTGTAATGGTCACTTGAAGGCACAATTACATACACATACCTGTTTTGTACAAATGTGTAAATACACATTCTCTCTCTCTCTCTCTCTCTCTCTCTCTCTCTCTCTCTCTCTCTCTCACTCTCTCGCTCGCTCTATCTCTCTCTCACACACACACACACATACACATACATCAGCAAGACCCCCTGTGCTGGCCAGTGAAAAGTTTTAAGCCTACTGTGTTATTTTTTTCCCTAAGGTAGTTCTATCATGGCTTGTGCTTATGTTTTGGATCATTATGTTGTTGTAGGATGAACCCCTGACTAACCAGCAGCAGAGGATACTGCATGGCACTGGAGAATGCTGTGGTAGCTGTTTTGGTTGAGGGTTTCTGTCACTCTGTACAAGTCACTGGATTTCAAGGTCAAGTTAACTAAACTCTTCTGGCGAACTTCTGTTTCTAGGGAAGCTAAGTTTGAAGATACCTTGGAAGAACCTGTACAATGACGCAGTACTGGCAACGTTAGAAGACCTGTATGTCCTTGTGGTACCTGGAGCAAGTAAGTGTTTTATATATATGTATTAGAAATCATGAAATCAGTTGTCCATGTAGCTATGTTAAAGAACAATCTGAAGACAAAGTAGAAATGTATTTTGCTCATGGTAGACTACTGCACTAACTTGCTGTGCTTGCTATTAGGCTAATACTATTTCTATGCAAGTGTGTGTAGACTAGCTTGTTGGATGATTAAGCTGCAGATTCTGAGGTCATAGCGAGGTCCTACTCCGTAGTCTCATAACAGCAAAAAGGATGGTGTTCAATGTCTTGCCAAGAAAACTTTGATCTAGCCAGAAGGAGGTGGAATAGAACCAGTCACCCACTACAGCTGCAGTCGGCCTGTTACACTATCACCCTGCCACCATAAAAGACACCTGTGAAATAACTCCAGAATGGTGTGTAAAACTGTACAGTAAAATGCATCCAACAGGTAAAAACTTTGTGAAGAAGGCCTGCTCTTCTGTAGAGTTAGTAAGAAATAATGTTCTGTGAGGCAGTCATCATTGTGAAAGCTGAGTGATGCAAGAGCCCACTTTACAGCAGAAAATGGCTCAGTTGCATAACATTGTGCCCAGCTGCCTGACGCAATGACTGACACAAACCCGCCATGTCACCTGAGATCCTCAGCAACCTCTACTGCTGCATCATTGAGGGCATCCTGACTAACTGCATCACCATGTGGTATAGCAGCGCAACTCCTATTCACCGCAAACGGGTAGTGCAGGATTGTTCCAAGGCCTTTTTTTACGTATATTTTTGGGCTACTTTGCCTTTATTGTGATAGGACAGTGAAGAGCAGGACAGGAAGTTAGTGGGAGAAAGAGATGGGGTAGGATTGGGAAATGACCCAGGCTGGATTTGAACCTGGGTCCCCATGGGCACTTGTCCATTCATGGTATGGGTGCACTACGTACTGTGCCACACCACCCCCCTCCTTGGCTCTTTGAAGTGGTAGTGGCTTGCCACACTATGAAGAAGCAAGAATGGACAGTATGAGAGGTCGGACTGATTGGTCAAACTAAGTGCTCTGCTGCCAGAGCATGTTTGATCATTACATTACATTACATTGTATTTTGCAGACGCCTTCATCCAAAGCGACTTACAAAAAGGAAGTGGGCAGGGCAGTATCCACCCTGGGCAAATAGCAGGGGAAAGATAATATCCAATTGTTTGCATGGCCAGTTGAGCGCTATTGGATGAGGTCAAAAACGTATCAGTTCATCTCAGCGCATTTCGGTGGTGTAGTGGGCAGATAATGCTTAATGTAGTGAGGCTTGCATTGCGCTCTTCTCAGAGCCAGTTAGTGGAGCAGATGGTGGAAAAATTTGTGCAAAGTATGATGCAAGCATGAAATTAGGCATGGCTGTGCTGCTGACAACTTTAAATGTTTAGATCCAAAAAATCTAGTTTATCTAGTCTATCCAAAAAAATAGTTTTCCCTTAAAATTTTTAGAAGTGAAAATTTACATTTCTGGTAGAATGTCCCAAATTGCTACACCTTGTCCAATGGACAAGGTGTAGCAATAAATTCCACACATTACCACAGACACCTTTTGCTGTAAGTGAGAAAGACCTGTAATGTATACTCAAGAAAAGAGGAAGTGTGTAGTATAAGGGTTAAGACTAAACGGTAAAACTAACCCCTGTACAATGTGCAAAGAGCTAGGCTACAATAGCACTGAAGGTCAGTGGTCAAGTGATATATATGCTATTCTAAAACCGCCTGTTTGGTTCCTTGATTGTGATTCGCTGATTGTCTGAATGAGAGTGTATGTGGCAGCATTTGGCAGTTGACTTGTACAGACTTTTCCTTTAGATTAACCAAAGTCTTCAGATGAAAGCAGATTATCCCTTAAGAAAAATACATATTTTTCCTTAAAGCATTTTGCATTAATACTTGTTTCAATAGTTGTTATCTGTTTTAGGCACTGACATTTACTCACCCTTTTTTCTTTGAAAATCACTACTGTATGTGTGTTTGCCTTTTTGTCACCTCCCCTTTCCTCATGTGATGCTGTATTTTCTTTTACATATCTGTCCTCCCATCCTGTCTACCCCATTGTCATATTCATGTACTGTATGTTTGTATCTATGTTGGACGGGTTGATGGCCAATTTCGCTGGTACTTGTGACTAGTGACAATAAAGGCTTTCTGATTCTGATTTTGTATTTTCCTGTTGTCGTTCTCAGCGAATAAATATGATGCTGAGAAGGAGGAGCCCTTGTTTCAATAGTTGTTATCTGTTTTAGACACTGACCTTTACTCGCCCTTTTTTCCTTTTAAAATCACTACTATAATGTGTCGTTTGTGTTTTCCTGTTGTCGCCCTCAGCCATAAAATATGATGCTGAGAAGGAGGAACGCTACCTGCAGGAGGCGAAGCAGAAGGAGCTGCAGCGCATCGATTATGCTCTTCAAATGGCCGCACACAGAGGTGATATATTGTACCTACATGCACCCTTCTGTTTTTTACAATATACTGTTTACGACCATGTTCTTATGTGTTGTGATATAACGCACATACACACACCCTCCTTTGTTTAAAATATACTGCTTACGACCATGTTCTTACGTGTTCTGTTGCCCTTACCGGTTACTGTTTTTCTGTTTCTGTAATAATGCTGCGGGATGCAGTCTCTCACCATGGAGAGCTCTTACTTAATTTGGAAACTTATGTATGCAAAGACTCTCCTAAGGGTAGGTTGGGTTGGTTGTGAATTTGATCCTTTCGCAAACACTGATTACCCATATGTGTGTTTTCCTAAAAAATCTCAACAGATTAATCTTGAAACACAGGCAGGACATCACTTTTAAATGCATATGAAAGCAGTGGTGTCACTAGCTGTTCTGTTTGCAGGATGACAAATTGCTGTGTGTGTGACATGATACTGGTGTTGTAGGGATTGTTGTCAAGATTTAGATTCTAGTGGCAACCTAATGTATTACAGAACTACACATACCTGAGATTGAATAACATATGTAAGAGCCTTCCTTTTGGATCAGAAGCTAATTTGTATATTCTCTGGGCTAAGGATTGTGACAATGAAAGACTTTCTGTGATTTCTACATTGGGTAACAAAAAATGCAAACATAACATCAACTTAGACTATTGAAGGTGATATAGTCTGTGCAAATTATGAGCACAGACTGTAAGTGTATGTGTAATTATATTGCATTCGTGTAATGCATCAAGTTTAAGTAATACTTTGCATATGTTGTGTAGTTTTATGGAGATCATAACCACTAATGGGTCTCGAGTGAAGGTAAGTTAAACTGTAAGGGACAGATGTATGCAAGCGTTGGCACTTCTGAACAACAAAAAAAATGTTGGTTTTTAAAGTAAAAACCAGTAGGGGATTATGGATATCTTACTTTTTATTTTATGAACTTGGGAAAAAATGTTTGAGCACCCTTGGACTTGTTAAGTATGCAACATTAACTGCTTAGCCCTTATTTGACTCATTAGAAGTTGTTAAGGGGCTATCGCATGTGTACATGCTTGAGTATGAGTATGGACTTAGCGGATGTCTGGGTATGAGATGCTAAAGCCTTTGCCAAAGCATGGTTATTAACACAACAATTCACTCATGATCCAATGTATTGCTGACTGTTGTTCTATTGCTTTGCTAGCAAGCTGTATACTTTCTGGATAATTGATAACATAATTCCCTCCAGTTTTCCAAGATTTTTTCAGTTGTGTGAAGTACCACAAAATGAGCAATTTATGACATTTTTGTGATGCCACATATTTTCTTTTCTATTACATAATCTTTGTAAAATAGTTTTAAGTCCAATATGGCAACAAAGTGTGCAGAATATTCCTTGCTCTTTTGGGTTCTTAATGGATTATGAGTAGGGGCTACGATGTGTATGTGTTGGGTTAAGAGTTAACACTTTTCATTCCACCACAAGCAACGCAAGCAAAGCAGAACAGCAGGACAGCAATGCAGCTCAAAATGCATGACACCACTCCATTTGAAATGGATGAGAAGCCGCTCTATTGAGGCTTGCAATGTGAACACTTTGTAAGGCAACCACAAAAGTGACCGAAAGGTGGCAGTTATTCAAACACAAGTTCTCTTTTTTAGTAAGGTGAGGGGGGATGCCCCTTTATGCAGACCAGATTAAGCCCTTGCCTTGTTGAAATCAATGACCTCATGAGTCGTATTAGCCATTATTTCAATCAAGAGTGTTTTTTTAAACAATATCATGGACTGTGCCCACTGTCGGCTCATAGAATTTGGAGCAAACTGACTTCATTTCCAGTTCATGTAGCCAGTGCTGCCTACTTGCTGGTTGATAGTTAGCTAGCCATGTTGGCTAACTTTAAGGGTGTAGATGGAGATTTGTCATTACTCCATTGAAACACTGGAGAATATAAAACTTTGTGGGCATGTAGTCCTAGTAGGCACATTTCTTAAGAGAATAGTGCCTCCTATGCAT
This sequence comes from Setipinna tenuifilis, assembly GCA_030347295.1. NCBI lineage: Eukaryota > Metazoa > Chordata > Actinopteri > Clupeiformes > Engraulidae > Setipinna > Setipinna tenuifilis. Next base: position 4,910,255 of record CM059280.1, on the reverse strand, counting down.
ATACTTTTACAAAATTTGGTGTGGTCTTTAAAGATTGTTGCACTAATAAACTATGTTAGGTTTAATGATATTTGGGCTATTACAACACAAGATATTGAGTGTAGTGTAATCACAAGGTATGTTTGAAATATTAATTGGCATGCAACTTTGTAGCGGTTTACTTTTTACAAAAAAATTATAGTGATTTTCCAAGGCATTGTCTGCAGGTTATGTACATCAAATGTCCTGACAGTCAGATGAATGCCTTTGGAGGAGTTAGTTTCCTTTTGCTTTCAGTCCAAACGTACATAATTACCAATTACCTTATTACCCTTTGGGAAATGGCTAATACAGTATCGGGTCAGTGAGCCCCACACCTACCAACTACGTTTTGAGTGTGTAGCTGAAACTATAAGCTGACCACAGTGCTCCCTGACATCAGGTGGCACTGTGGAGTCTCTGGGCTACACCCACAGACAAGCCTTTTCTGTGCATAGGAAATGCCTCAAAAATGTTTGTGAAAATAATAATACTTATAATAATAAATCATCTTTAGAAAAAACAATAGGGTAGCCTGGACTGGTATCTGAAAAAGCTGGCTAGTTGCGGTAATTTTAATGTGTGTAATTCTAATTAATGTGTTCACACATTTAAGGATCAGAGTGGCTTTTGGGTCATGTTTTTTTTTTATCTTACTTTTAAAAAACCTAAATGACCTTTACGTTTCCATCTCCTCCTCAGCCTAACACATATAAAAAGAATAAGGAGAGGCAGCTTTTGTAGGTGGCTAAATTAGGATATGAGCATAGGGGTTAGTACAGGAGTTCTGTGTTTTTCTTTTACTGACTCATACTTTTTTCATTTTCTTTTCTCTTTTATCACTAATGCTTCTCAAATGTCAAACAAGCTGACATGCATCTGTTCTGTATGCTACCTGTGTGTACTCACTAATTCTGTCCTCTTTTCTCACGTGTCTTTTGCGTGCTAAGGACAAAAACAAAAAAAAAGTAAAACCTTTAGGAAAAGTAAACGCTCCAAACAAAAGTCAGGTATGTCTGTGTGTGTGTGTGTTGTATATGTGTAGGTGTTTGTAAGTTTCAGTGGAATGGTGATTTTTGCTTCTGTGACTGTGTGTATTTTGGCTGAAAAAAAATCTCTTTTCCGTTGTTGAACTAAATACGTGTATGGTCCCAGATGTAAAAAAAAAAGTGGCAACTATACTTCAAATGGGAAATATGACAGTATTTAGTAGGGATGCGATGGTATACAGTACTTTATTGGACAGTGACACACCCCTACAGTTCAGTATGCAGACTGTACTTTATATACCTCAAGAATTGTGCCATTTTGGTACATTCATTAAATATTAACCTGTAATGTAGCCTAGTTTTCCAAAACTGTTGGCAACTCACAGTGTGTGTTGTATAATTCTCCCTGTGCTAGGAAGTATGTGTGTCTGTCGTGTCCCTGCTCTGGGAAACTTACTTAGGCACATGCATCTCCTTGTATGTATGGAGGTAGTCTACTTGCCCTGTGTTCATATACACCTCTGTTCGCTTAGGTCATCCTCTTTGTAAGTCTCTTTGGATAAAAGCATCTGCTAAGTGTAATGTAATGTGATCAAACTATAGATATAGATTGTTAGGAAAGAGAAAAAAGCGCTGGCTAATCACTCACTTTCCAGTGACAATTAGCAATAAAAGTAGTTGTAATCACAGTCATATTTTGACATGATATTTCCTTAAGTTGGCTAGATGCTTACTGAGCAGTAGGCACACTTAACCATTGCATCCCTACTTCTTACCTCTAGTAACTTTTTGGGCTGCAGAAAAGGGAAGAATGCTGTGTTTTTAATCAGAAAACATTTACTCATTTAAGGTCTTTTTATACCTTTCCAGAGAAACCTCAAGAGGAGAAAAAAGACTCTTTTGTTGAGAAACTCGCCACCCAGGTCCTCAAAAACCTACAAGTGAAGGTCACCAACATCCACATAAGATACGAAGATGGTGTAAGACTCATATCCTGTTTATGTAATACAGGGTGGATAATAATGTTATGCAGCTGTAATACAGCACACATTTGTATTATAAAAAGTGCACCAAATATATAGGGCTGGGTGATAAAGCAATAATGATATACACTACCGTTCGAACGGTTGGGGTCACCCAGACAATTTTGTGTTTTCCATGGAAAGTCACACTTTTATTTACCACCATGTGTACAATGTACAACCTATGTAAATATTGCACCAAAGTGACCCCAAACTTTTGAACGGTAGCGTATATATCATGATAGAATTTTTCTTCAATAGAAAAATAAGACATGGTCGATAGAATTAATTCGTCTGTGTCAACCACAGCACACGTGCTGAATGTTTACAGACCTGAGATGGCTAATCCAAACATCATTAACAACATATCAAGTGTCATTTATGCTTTGTTTGTAGATAACAAATCCACAGAAGCCCCTCTCCATTGGTGTGACCCTTGCAGAGCTAAGTCTGCAGGTGAGACACTTGTATTAACATATCCGTCCAAACAAACATTCTCTGTACTTCGTCAATACTTTTTGACACAGTAGTATATTCTTGTGTATTTCAGACCACAGATGCGAACTGGAAGGCATGCATCCTTGACGAAGCCTCTAAAATATTCTTCAAGGTAATTTCAGTGACGATATTGTATATTTAAATTCGATTCTTAAGAGTTTGAATGAATTCGCTCATTAACGCCCTTCCTGTTTAAACTGCAGCTGGGTCGTCTGGAGTCCCTGTGTGCTTACTGGAATGTCAGCAGCACTACTTTGTCATCTGGGTCCTGGGAGGACATTGTGGTAATGCACACCTTATATTTAACATTTTTACTTCATGTTAGCATTGTAAAAACTTCACATATCAAATCAGCACCTCCTTCAGCCAAGACAGTTTTAAATTTTTTTGTAACTTCAAACATGTTCAGATGGGATATAAAAAAAAAACAGGTGAATCTGGCACTTTTACGTGGTCTACAAAGTGGCATGCTATTGCAAAAAAAGTTGGGTTTGCATTTCCTTTTGTCTGAAAAAAGGGCAATAAAATTGGCATTTTTATGAAAAAAAAATTTGGACAAAGTTTTGGCCAACTTTGAGGGCTCGTAGCTTTAAAATATGACAAATAACCATCTTAATTTTTTTTTAACATGTACTCTTACTCATTGACTATGTACCTGTAATGTTTTGAAAATGTGAGTGCTCCGCCCAAGATTCATTTTTTGGTTGCTTTAAAACATATATGGTTTTGTTTTGATGAATAAGTCTTTAATGGTGGGATAGACTGTAATTCCAGTGTGATATTAGACAACTACACAGGGTACTGCCCCAGTTTTCAAATTTGTGAAATTTTGATGCAACCCATATTTTGCAGACGGAAACAATATAATCAATAACCTGTCTCTGAAAAAACTTGAAGATAGAATGGGGACCATTCTGATAAAATACATGACATATGACATAGCATGCTATAATATGGGGCTACAACTTGAAGAAGCAAAATCACCTCTATCTTTGCATCTGATTTTGAGGATCTAATTAAGCTTAGTGGGGAGTACTTGTGCAACAAATTAGGTAGGTTAGTGGGGACTGGGCATTTTAAGCATGTGTGCAGTTTATTTGCTCTTACGTCTACCTCTGTCACGGTTTACAGAATAAGCTGAGAGATGGAGTCAGCACCAGTGACCGGGAGCTGAAAGACTTTCAGTACAGTATGTTGCAATTAAATATATAGATTAGTTAATGCAGTATGGTCAATTCATTTTTTGTAAATTTGCGTTTGTAATGGCATCTTTATTTTCTCTGTTGCAGTATTTAAACCTCTATTTGCATCAGCAAAAATCTGTATCAACCCGAATGCGGAGATGGAGCTGAAGTCGCCTAAAGTTACCCTGCATCTAGAGGTGGACACAATAGCTCTCGACCTGACCAAACCTCAGGTATTGTCCACTCCAGCCCACATTTCTGCCATATAGATATGTACTCCCATATAGATGGACACGTACTTTTTTTTAAACATGCTTGAATTCTGTGTCTAAGGGTGTATTTACACCTGCCTTGTTTTCTTTAGTCTAAACTTAATTACCTTCCTTGGTTTGGACCATTTTGTTGCCGAATACAGGCAAATGAACTCTGAATTAATACCATTGCATGCGCATTTCATTAGGTACTTTGTCTATTAGCTGACTCTGCTTGTGGTTCATTAGTCATTGTTTCAGGATGTGTATATTTGTGTGTATGACCATAAACAGTACCTGACCATGGTGGAGCTTCTTGAGTCCTTTGACTACATGATGAAGAATGCCCCATACAGGAAGTTTCGACCAGATGTTCCTGTCCACACAAACGCCAGGCAGTGGTAAGCTAATGAGATATGAAGAGAACGCTTGTGCTTTATTTTAGTGGTACCACTAAAAAACACTTTAGTGGTACCTGCTATGGTTGTCATGGCTGCCATGGTTGCCATAGCTTAAGTTTATGTGAGAAGACATATCTAAAGGTAGCGCTGTGCTGGAGAACACTGAATAAATTTTGTCTAAACTTAAAATAAAATAACGTGCAAAACCCATAACCCATTTATTAATATTTCACGCATATCCCGTATTTCTTTGTTGATTTGTAGCATGGATTGTTTATATTCAGGGGACTTTTGTCTAATTGTCCAATTACTTTTGGCCCCTTTCCTTAAATTAAATCTGAGAGTCTGCACTTCATGTCCATGCCCACTTTATGACTTTAATTGGAATACATTTCAGTAAACAGGTAAAATAGAAAAACTTGTGTCAGTGTCTAAATATAGATGGCACTAACTGTGTGTGCCTGCGTGTGCCTGCGTGTGCCTGTGTGTGCCTGCGTGTGCCTGCGTGTGCCTGCGTGTGCCTGCGTGTGTCTGCGTGTGCCTGCGTGTGTCTGTGTGTGTCTGCGTGTGTCTGTGTGTGTCTGTGTGTGAATTGGTCCCTAGGTGGCAGTATGGTATCCAGAGTATATTGGAGGTCCGCATACGCCGACTGAAGGAGATGTGGAGCTGGCCTTACATTAGACAGCACCGTGAGCGACTGCGTGCATACAGAGCTGCGTACAAAAGCCATCTCACTCAGGGGAAAGTTAAGAGTGACAGTGACACACAGATTAAGGTACATGCATACATATAAATATAGCCTACAAATGTACATATATATTCAAATATACATACAAAGAAATATATATATACATGTTTTGACTGGTGTTCCTTGCATATACTGAATGTGCAAATTTGCATGCTCTTAAATCAAAGATTTAAGAAAGGAATGAAAAAAGCCTTGGAGTAAAATTATGTGACTAAAGCAATGTCAATTATTTGACATACACTACAATACACTGATGATACTATACTGTATACTTGGCAATAGACAATTTCTTTTATTTTCATCTGATTGGTTGTATGTCTGTCCACATTGGTTAAGTATATTTGTGCTTGAGTAAATGACTGCCAATGCTAACTCATAAGTTTGTGTTTGTGTATGCCTTACCATAGTTTGGTGCTCTTATTTACCATATTTCTTTTTCTTAGGAACTGGAGAAAGATCTGGATGTGTTTAACATTACAATGGCACGCCAGCAAGCCCAGATGGAGGTAAGGCTTTCAGAGGCTAGGGGGATGACACCCATCTTTTCACTATATATTGTAAAGGTCTACATTTTATTTACCTTAACCTTAAATGGGCTTTAAGGGTCAACCTACCTACTATAACTTCATGACATGACGAAGTAAGATTTTCCCCCTCAAATCACTGGTATTATCTTACAAAGTAATCTTAATTTAATAAAAAGAGACGTTTAGTGGCTTTAAAAATAGAACCAACAGATCACATGCTCAGAATCAGCTAGTGTGATGCACAATGTTACAGAAAACAGTGATCAAAGAGTCCTACATCTTTCCTTATGGCTTCAGAAGCATGCAGGGTTGAGTGATGACAAACTATAATGTCATTGAGTAGACTATAGGCAATGAGGGGGGGGGGGAACAGTAAGGTGAATGAACTGCTAGCCTAGGGTGAGTAAACTGAATACTGCATTAGTCATGCCTCCTAATATCTTATATTTGTGGTTTAGTGCAATCCAAGTGGAAATGGCAGTGAAACGTCTGATGTATGTGTGTATAGTGTATTTCGCATGGAGTTTAATGTAGCCAATTTTCGCATGATGGCTCACCTTCACGTCACCTGAAACGATGCCTCACCTTCACTTTACCTGAAATGATGCCTCTGCCTTGTAAGCCTAACTGATAGCTGTTGTAGGCAAGGGAGAGACACGATCAGTCTTTGATGTCTTGAGGGAGCTAGCCATTACCATGTTACTCTTCATACATATTACATTATATATGCAGGCTACTGTTTGAAAGCATGGCTAATTTCGTTTTTTTTTTTTTTGGTTTTGCTTCAATAGCAGCTCCACAAAAAGTTTGCAAAGTTCAAATCCGCATTGTGTTCTTTCAGCTGCATCTTGTGATACACTGGATGGCATGCTGGTTTCTAAATCAATTATGGAATGACTGCACCAACCCTGTTTGCCATGTGTGCATGTATTGTGTATATTCTGGGGCATTTGCAGGATAAGGACAAAAGGAGCTTATGTCCTCCTTTTTGTAAGTCGCTTTGGATAAAAGCATCTGCTAAATGTAATGTAATAAGGTAGGGAATGGGAATGTCACAGGTTCGAATCCCGTACCAGTAGGGAAAGGAAATGTGGCTAGGGGGAACTGAATAACCAGCGCTCTCATACACCATCAACCATGGCTGAAGGTCCCTTGAGCAAGGCATTGAATCCCATTTTGCTACAGACGGACTGTCCCTGCACCTAATTCACTGTAAGTAGGTCTGGATAAGAGTGTCGGCGAAATGTAATGCAATATTCTATATCATGTTTGTATGACTTCTGTAGGTCATTAAGTCAGGTGAAAAGGTGAAGCAGGAAGTGAGTAAAACAGGAAGTACCCCTAAGCAGAGTGGCGGATTCTTCAGGAATCTTTTTTGGCGCAAAGGTAGTGAAAAAAGAAATGAAGGAGGGGATGAGGAGGAAGACACGAAGTTGAAGCGTAAGTGAGCTTTCCCACTTCCCAAGACCTGTTTATTGATGAACAGCACATTTCATGAATATAATGATTATAAACTGCACTTCATGCAACTGCACTGCACTTTTATGCCCCCCCACCATCCATTCTACCTCCCTTTATCAGGTAGCCATCCTCAAACTATATCCTATGCACTTTACTTCTCCCTCCCCATGTTTGTTTAGACAAACAATCACTAATTTCACTGCATGTCCTACTCTACCCAGTATGTCTGTGCAAGTGATAATAAAACATCCGTGTGTCCTTGTATCCTTGTATGACATTAAAAATGATGTATTGAACAAAAGGGGAAACTTCTGTGTGAATTACAACAGATGTGTTGTGCATCCACAGCTCTGGATGATATACTGACATCAGAAGAAAAAGAAAAACTCTACACAGCCATTGGCTACAGTGGCAGTTCACAAAATCTTGCTCTGCCAAAGCAGGTTTGTGCATGTTAAGCATGTTGTTCCCTTAACAATACCTAGGTTTACAAGTACACTTTTATAAACCTTCTATAAAATGTAAAAAAATAGTACTAGAGTGTAGTTACAGCTCAGGTAACTAAATATTACTGTTGCAGTACAGCTCAGTTGAGAGGTTCTGTTTTTTTTTCCAAAAGGGTTGCGGGGTAGGGGGTGCGGGTAATTAGTAATGTAACTAAGTACTGTTGAAATAAAGTAATCAGAGTTGTAGCTTGATTACATTAAATAGGAGTAATCAGTAATTTAATTACATTTTCAGAGTAACTTGCACAACACTTTTTGAACAAATACATCACATGTACCCGTGTAGTCAAAAGTAGCATTGTTGTGGATAACCTTTTGCACACATGGTCTGTCTCCCAAAGAACATATATCTGAAGGCTTCTGTCTGTATGTATTTTACAGTATGTTGCTGTAATAGTGAGTGTAAAGCTGACAAGGACTACAATCAGCCTCAGAGAGACTGAGAATGTGCCAGAAACCCTGAAAGTGCAGATGGTTGACCTCACAACTCAGATCTCACAGAGACCAGGAGCTCAGGCCATTAAGTATGTAACATTTGTTTGTCCATGTACCAACTACTGTGGTGGCCACAATTATTAGAACACTTAGAACACAACATATTTAAAATGTTTTCACTGTTTTTGTACCAGAAAACAAATAAAATATCAATGAAGTTCTTATTGTGCTCTAAAATTCAGTACAGACCCATCATAAAGACATTTCATCCAATAAATAACCAAGTTAGGCCTGTCACACAAACGTGTTCCTTCACAGAAGGAGCCACAGTGTTTGTCTAATCATAGTCAAGTGTGCTCATGGTTAAATCAATGGTGATGCAAGTCTTGGAGCACGTTGATGTAATTCTTTTAGATGTACAAGGCCTGTCCTTCTCTTCAAGTGATTGTTACCATACCCCCAATTGGTAAAACTTTTAAGCCTCTAGAAGTAGTCTTGAAGCACATAGCCATGTTCAAAAAAACAGCAAAGGTAATGAAAGCACTAAAGAGTAAGCAATGATTTGAATAAAAACGGCTTATGAATTCAGATTCTCAGAAGTCATTTGTTTGTTCTTTTTTTTTAGGTTGGAGGCTGGTTTGGAGCACTGGTATGTGACGGGTTTACAACAGGGTGGAGTGGTTCCCTCAATCATTACCTCACTAGGAACTAACACCTCCTCTTTGCTAAGCATCCAGTTCGAAGTGAATCCTGAAGATTCAACCGCTGATCAGCTTCTGCACATTCAGTCTCAGCCGGTGGAGATCATCTATGATGCAGTAAGACATTCACACACTGAGATAATTACACATACACACACACACACACACACACACACACACACACACACGTGCATGCCTACTTTAACACTTGCTTTCGTGATCTTCCAGGTTACAGTCAACACCTTGGCAGAGTTTTTTAAGCCAACACAAGCAGTCAACTTGGATGTCATTACCTCTGCAACACTTCTAAAACTGGAGGAGATAAAAGAGAAAACCGCTGCTGGTGAATTTCACGTACACTTGTATAGCACCACAAACAAATTGAAATGTTTTTTATTAGAACGTCCCATACCTTTGTTGACATTTACTGCTGAATAGAAACCATTTGAAAATGTATTTAAATGAGTTCATTTCTGTTGTTGTGTTCTGACCTATGCAGGCCTGTCTCACATCATCAAGACAAGGAAGGTGCTGGATCTGAGAATCGACCTGAAGCCCTCATACTTCATTTTGCCATTCTCTGGATTCAATGAAGATAAAACTGACTTGATGATGCTTGATTTTGGTAGTTTTTTGGTGAGGATGGCACATGCATGCAATGATAGTCTCATCCTAAGTAGGAAAATTAGATTAATTTTTCAGATGGATCATGCAAATGTATTATTATGCTGAATATGTTTATGTAATATAATTATGTTGAATTATTAATGTGTAGTTCTTTTACCATATCAACCAAGAGATATTTTGATCACAGTATGTCAAGCATGCAGAATCTTTCAAGTAAAAAAAATCCACTCTCATGTTGCTTTTTTTGTACACACCTTTTTTAGTTATCTAGTGTTGTATGGACCTAATGTGTTTCTTTGTGTACATGCCCATCTATAGTTAACCAGTGTGGATCAGACCTCTCAGCCACCACTACCCAGTCAGTCCCTAGAGGATGTAATGAAGCAGGCCTATGAGACATACTCCCTCGAGCTGCGAAATGTCCAAGGGCTGTATTGCAAAGCAGGTAATAAGAACCGGCTACATAGTTTTATATAGATTGTTTGTTTTGCTTTTTTTGTTGTTGTTTTCATGTCAGACTACAATGATATACATTGTGTTAAGTCAGTTAATGCATCAGAATGTATACATTTGCAACAGATGTTCCCGATCTCTGTTGTAGTCTTGCTGTTTTTCCACAGTGTCAATGGTAACTAAGATGTCTGGTGTGTTATATGTGCACAGGCAAAGGCTGGAAAGTTGCCCGTCAAAAAGGTTCCTCCCCCCAACACATATTGCAACCCATGAATTTCACCGTTCAGCTTAGCAAGTGCATGGTGGACCAAGATACCAGAATGCCAAGGTCGAGTATTTTTGCATGTTAATCATCATCATAATTCTAACAGTTTCTTCTTGGTTTTAAAGTGTATGTCAACATTTTTGCCTGAATTGATTCTTCATGGACTATTTAATTCAGCAAGTTTCATTTTTAATTGTATTTATTTATTTAATTGTATATGCCTGATAAAGAGCAGTATATATTGCAGCAGCTAACAGAAGCTGGTGTATAGGGTTACAATTTTCACAGATTCTGTTATAATCTGGCATAATGTACTGTGATGGTTAAACAACCCCAATGTGTGTTGTCCACTAAAGGTTTAAGTTGGTGGGTGAGCTGCCACTGCTGCATGTTAAAGTCTCTGAACAGAAGATCAAGGGGATGTACAACCTGCTGAAGAGCATACCTTTACCATCTGCACCCGATCCCCTTACACCTGCTAACAAGGTATGTACTGTACAGCCAGAAGGAAGTGACTATTTTGGACGGAGTGAAAACAGGTTTCACCTGGGCCCGTTTATAGCAGCCACTGTATCTTACTGTGATGAACCCTTTCAATCCAAAATTCAGAATAAGACAGAATAATGAACTGATAGCTAACAGTAACTGAATGGTGCATAGAGAAATGAAACTAAAAGTTAGTTTCTATGCCCCATTTAGTTAATGTTAGCTACCGGTTTATTATTCGGTCTATATCAACTCTTTATGTTTTTTGTTTTTTTTTACTACCAACAGCACTTGGTAACCTTCAACAAAGGGGGTTTTGGATTGATTCACACATTTCCTTTAATTAGATGGGACAGACCCCCCCCCCCCCTGAACATTTGGACTTGCACACATCTTACAACCAATGTAGCCAGCTGTACAGGACTTAATAGTTAATTACATAGTTAACAACATACTATATTACAGTTAATACATACAGTCATTTCATGATTTTTTATCTACAGATGGATGCTTGGTGATGATTGTTTGTGTATTGTACTGATATCACTGTTTTACACTTTAACATGATTGTTGTAAAAATTCAGGGTTTGGCCACTTCGCTTATGACCACAAGCAAGGTTTTAAATGCTTCTACTCTACTGGATTTGGACACAGGTAAGGCCACAAGATTACATTTTACCCTTGGATATATGTACACTTAATTTATTTGTATCCATTGAGATTAAGGCTTTGTACCATGGTACCATGATGGGTTTGTACCAGGGTACCATGATGACAAATGTTAGTTTTTGCAATTGTTGGTGTGAGACTCTTGGATGATTGTCATAGTGATGTTGGTGCTTGTGGTAAGTAGGTTATGTATTGTGTATGTAGACTCTGATGAAGATACCTCCGAGGATGAAGATCTCCAGAAATTGAAAAAAGCCGAGCTGACTGACTTACAATTTAAGTTTGAGGTCAAAGAGGTACGTTTTTATTTAATTATTTAATTTTATTTACCACCCAATGTGCTGCTACATTCTGGGTCATCTGCCTCTTTTTCAAACAACTGCATATTGAAGAACAATTATTTTGATGATAAACAGCATGTAAGTTTGCAGAGAGGCTTTAATGTGTGTGTGTGTGTGTGTGTGTGTGTGTGTGTGTGTGTGTGTGTGTGTTCTGTGCTTCAGGTCTTGTTGCAGCTAACACAGGATGACTCCAGTGAAATGTGTGTGTTGGCTTGTGCTTGTCAGCTGAGTGCTGAGGGCAACCTCAGAACATATGACATGGAGATTACGTCATATCTGCACAAGGTTAGCTTGGATCATTATGACATCCAAGGTATGCTTAACTCACAAAATATATGCATTTTTACATGCATAAACAACACACATGATCACATAATGCTGGTCCAGTATTTATCTATCTTAATCACATGTTGGTCCCTAGGTAATCTCATATTATTAAAAATAAAAAAGTTATTTAAAAGGGAAATTTTTATTTAATTTTTATTTTCTGTTTTTTTATTTTTGTGTTTTGTCTTTAGTCTTGTGTTGTCTGTCCTCTTTGGCTTCTTGCACAACCAGTTGCCCTCTGGGGACAGTAAAGTTTGAGTTGAGTTGATCTTAAATAAATTAACATCACCTCCTATGCATGGAAGTTCAATGCACTTGGCATGCTTCCAGAGCTTGTCTGATTACACATGACAAACTTTGTGCAGTTTCCGCATTCTTGGCAACTCATAATTCCAACTTTCACATTTACTAAGTGACACTATAAGCAAGGGTTTATGGACTGTGTTGATACAACTCATACTAAAAAAAGTCTTATGTAAAAGTTTAGGCAACTTATTTAGCAAAAACCGCTTTGGGACTACTAGCTTTGATGGGAAACTGTGACGAAATGCCAGTATTTTTGGTGGACATTTAACAAAAAATGCATGTCAAGTTTGGCCAAGTTTGGGTAAAGAGAAGCCAAGATATGCACTGGCAAACCACTTTTAGCAAGTCTTCAATTTTGATTGACATGTAACTTTGAAATGGTTTATCTTAAGATAAATCCTTTGATAACTGTTTGTCTGCATAGAATACAGATGACATAAACCAAATTTAGTGAAATTCACATGAACACCCTATGACGAGTTGGTTTACTTCCACTTTCATTATTTTAAAATTTGATGGAAATTCTCAACGTGTGAGGTTCAATGGACTTCAAGACAAAAGAAAGTTGATGTTAAACTGTAGCGCTCTCCAGATAATAGCAAAAATGTCACTTTGTGCAACTACAGCGCCATCTATAGGCTGACTTTTGCAATACTTGTCGGGCTATTGAAGATTATGGTGCTGATGGTACATGACGTAATTTGTATAGTTCCAACCTTCTTGGTCCAAGATAGTATACCATATGCAGACAATGGCAACAAAAACCTATCAAAGGATATATCTTGAGATGAGCCATTTCAAAGTTACAAACAGCCAAACAACTGCCAAACAGGAAGTTAGGTGATATCTCAGGTCATATGTCATTTTGATATAGGCCAACCAAACTTGACAAAGGCGCTTGGGACACAGTACAGAGACCAAAAAATGGAGTCCTTTGGCCAGTAGGGGGCGCTATTGTGGGAAAAATGTAGTTTTTGCTTATAACTCCTGAAGTGTTGTTATTAATTATAAGCTTAATTCTTGAGTGGGTTAATAAACCAAAGGACCTCAAGACCAAAACATGCAAGTCCCTCATGCTAACCTGATTATAGTGGCTGCCATATTTGATATTTTGAAAATAAAACTTAATTTGCACAGGTCACAAATCTTGCTCAATCGTTGCGAAATTTGACAGCGATGATCTCCAGACCAAGCCTAACAAACTACACATAGCAGTTGTTTGGTCAGTAAATGCGTTTGCATGTCACAGCCAACCAAAACTCATGGCGCAGCTGCCAAACAGGAAGTGAGGTCATATCACAGGAAGGACTTCACATATGCCAAACAAACTTGATGGAGGCACTTGCTAGAGGGCACTGTTGTATGAGTTATAAAGCAGTCATAAATGTGTTATGAGGAATTTATGAATGCTGTTGTGGATGTGTTATGCACTCACCGGCCAAGTAAAATGTCACCAAATTATTTGTTTCTTTGATGCATAGTTCTCAGAATAAAGTTGCTTACCTTTTAAGGTTGTATTTTTTTCAAACAGATGGTTTTTAAATGTGCTTTCAGTCAATTTTACCAGGGGTGACAATAACTGTGGAGGGTGTATGTATTTTTACCAACATACAGATGCATGCACACAATGTGGGGTTTTTTCTGTCTTACAGACCTGCTGCATAGACCACTGCATTTGATTCATTCTTCTGACGGCCATTATGGTGACCTGTTGAAAGTAGTATATACAAAAGTAAGCCAAAAGTCATTTTAATTGATTACATTATAACTCATCTCTTACACACAGACTCACCATACAAATAACAAAAAATAGATCAGTAATAGCAAGTCAAGCACATGTATGTGTAACCTTATAACCTTTTTTTGCTTTGGCAGGCTGATCCTGAGGGTCCACACTTCCTGAACATTTTCCAGAATACTGAGCAAACACTTAAGGTACAGCCGTCTGAAATTCCCCAGATTTAGATAGCTCATGTAGTTTATAGTGATTCAAACTGTTGGCTTCCATGACAGTCTTGAAACTTATTCACTTGGTCATACACACATCAAAATAACCTCCTGGACTCAGTCACATCACCATGATGGCAGATGCCAAAAAAGCAGACAGTTATGGGTTTCGTAGAGAGAAGAATACAGATTCGTTTCTCAGAGGGACCACACTGTGTGTGTGTGTGTGTGTGTGTGTGTGTGTGTGTGTGTTGTGTGTTAGACATTTAGTAGCTGTCATTTTCAGACAAGATATGAGAACAATTTCAAGGTAAACATTGACTAATCCATATATAGATTGCCTTTGGCAGCACGCTGTTTGTTGGTGCGCCTACTATTCTTGCTTTAGACACATTTAAAGAATTTGGCAATGTGTCAATTTATCTATATTCGCATATCACTAATATATGTGTCTGTGTTTTTGTTCTTGTTGTATTCAGGTTGAGTTCTCTGCTGTGGAATTCCTTCTCCACACCAGAGCGCTGCTGTCCTGCATAAGTTCCCTAAACTCAGTCCTGCCCGAAGAACTGAGAACCGGTGGAGAGAAACAAGAAAAGAGCTCCCAGGAGAAAGACTCAGGAAAAACAGGTAAACGGCTGTGCAATTCAGGATTATAGAGATTTTATTTGGGAATACTGATAATGAGATGCCAGTAATATGCTTTTCTTAGTCTGTTTTATTTTATATGATTGTACTACTGGTTCTCATGCATAAGGGCAATGTTGTTGTTTTTCTACACTGTTTTTGTATTACTACACCCAGTTTTCGGATGGTGGTCAGAAATGACCCGAATTCATCTTCTATGTAATTGTATCTTATCTTCTCTTCTCTCATAGTGTTATATTCCCTTTCCCAAAACCATCTGTGATTGTTTTTTCCTCTCTCTCTCCTACTACTGTTACCACATGATGTCTTGTCTTTGTTTGAAAGGCATTATTAAAGGAAAACTTCGGTGTAAATCACCTGATAGCCCTGTTGTTCGAGGTTACCGAGTACTGTTGGTAGGAAAAAAAACAGGAATATTTGATGTAATATAGACCGAATAATGAACTGGTAGCTACCATTAACTTGATAGGGCATAGAGACTCACTTTAAGTTTCATTTCCCTATGCCCCATTTAGTAAGTGTTGGCTACCTGTTCATTATTCAGTCTACGTTGCATGAAATTTTCTTGTTCTTTCTCCTACCAACAGCACTCTGTAATTTCGAACAACAGGGCTATGAAGTGATTTACACCAAAGTTTTCCTTTAAGCCTGAGAAAAGTGTATGTAAGAGTTACTGTGTGGCAGTGAAAATTTAGCAGACAGTATCGTCAATCCCTCACTGTGAGCATAACAATCATCAAAGGGAAACTCTCCTCAGTATCCCAAGCGAACCCTCCATCTCCTACCTCTCCTGAAAGCAGGCCTGCTTTCTATTCATATGGCCATCCAAATGACAGTTATTATTTTAGTTGAGATGGCATAATGGTCCTACAGCATATTAATATTCATGGCTGTATGTTAACACTCTAAAAAAGTATTAAAAGTTGATTTTTCGTTTATGTTAAATGATTAACTCGAAATACTAGATGCTAAGTCTTTCACATCATATCAAATACAGACATATTTTAAAAATCCTTAAAGCATTTAGGATAATGCTGTGTTTTCCTTCCATCAGACGTAAAAGGATCCAGAGATGAAGGTGTTGTGGCCTTTAGGGTGGAGGCTGTACTGGGATCTATCGGAGTCAGGGTGTGTGATGACCAAGCTGATATAGCTGACATCAAAATACAAGGTATAGTGTTGTAGTGAAACGTGTTTTACCCATCCGCCAGATTAAAATGGAGATAAACATACCTGGCAACTTTCAGTTTTATTTTTTTTTCAACATACTACATATTTTAATGAAAATATTGCTTCATCTCATTCTCATCAACCCAATCCTCTTATCTTATGAGCAGCTGCCTGTGCAGTCACATCTACTGTATATTCCATAATTTAACATTTTGAACAGGCGATAAACATAGCCTTGAACCAGCACAGTGTGTGTGTGTGTGTGTGTGTGTGTGTGTGTGTGTGTGTGTGTGTGTGTGTGTGTGTGTGTGTGTGTGTGTGTGTGAATATCTTCAGGGGTTTGTTAAGTTTGACACTTCAGTGTGTTACTCTTCCTTTGCAGGACTTGCTGCGTCTGCTGTGATCCAGGCCGAGATGTCACAGGTGTTTGTCAGGCTCAAGAATATCGTCGTCATGGATATCAACCCAGTTACAGTCCATAAGAAGGTGTTTATTTCCTGTTTTTCATATCAGGGTTTTAGGTATCTGCACAAAAGTCAAACATCAAACCATGTTTCTTTGTAAATAAATAATTACTATTTCTTAAAATTAAACATTAAACCTCAAACTCCCCTTATTATTACTTAAGACCTAGCACTGTAGCACGTCCTGCTAGATCCTCTTCATGGTGGAGTTTGAGCACTACTCCCTTACTTATAGTTTGCTTTTGATAAGAAACATCTGTGGAACACATTCTAATTTTATGTTATTTTCAAGTACTGGATACTCTAATGAAATGTTACATTGAACATAGATCATGGATCAGAGTCATTCTGTCAGTTACAATTGTATCTCTGTTATATTTCTTTCTTTGTATGTCTACAAGTGATTTTTTTTCTCTTTTTTTAACGATAGGTGGTGTCCATTGTGGGTGAGGAGGTGTTCAGCCTGAGTATGTGTCTTTACCCCAATGCCACTGAGGGAGAGGGGTACTCTGACACCACAAAGGTCGACGGAAAGGTCACGCTTAGGATGGGTTGCATTGAGATTGTGTACCTGCACACTTTTTTTATGTCGCTGCTGGTAAGCATAGATGCACACATCTACACAAGCACATTCACAGAAAGCTCAATATATTTGACTTATAATTTTAAAAATTACCACATACCATTATTTTTAATAATAATAGGTGTGCTTGTTAAGTGAGCATACTTATTGTTCTTCTTAAGTTACCTCTTAACCATGTTAAAGACATTTCAGTCAGAGACAGAGCTATACTTTTTGCATCTCGTGTTAAAGACATTCTAGCCAGGAGAGAAAGCAAGACTTGTTGACCAAAGCTTATTAAAATAGGCCCGTGTTAGACCTAAATGGGTGTGATGAAAGAAGGTGATAGCCTTTGTGAGGCATGGTCTGAAGATCATCTGTGCTCTGATCTTATGCCCTTCAGGTTTTTGTGGATAATTTCCAGGCGGCAAAATCAGCCCTCACTGCCGCAACGTCTCAGGCAGCAGAAAGAGCAGCGAGCAGCATGAAGGAGTTTGCTGAGAAGAGTTTCCGCCTGTCCATGGACGTCAGACTCAAAGCCCCCCTCATCGTCGTCCCCCAGTCCTCCTCCTCCCACAATGCACTAGTGATTGACCTTGGACTTATTACTGTGGCTAACGATTTTAGCCTGGTGCCTGCTAACGAAGGTCCCCTCCCTCCACTTCTGGAAAAAATGGAAGTCAGACTTGACCAGCTGAAACTTATGAGGTACATAATCTAGTACAAATGCATGTTTTACTCAGTTTAATTCACAGGTTTGTACAACATAAATGGACATGGGGTAAAGGGGATAAGAGTATAGGAGTGAAATAAATAAAATGAAAACAATTAATAGACTGTGAGTCCACATAGAACAGCTAGTGGATTGTATTTCAAATGAAAATACCAATATCAGGAACAAAGCTTTGTCATGACATCCATTCAAAAACAGTTGATGTCCAGTTGTCATAGTGTCTGAATAGTGTGTGTGTGAACCATACTGTAAATTAGTAGTGTAATGTTAATTTGTGTGAACAGAGTAAGCACACAGTTTGTACTCATATGTGGATTGTGTCGCATATGTGGTTTGTGTGGTCATATGTTTTGCTTCCTGTGACACAGAAGAAACACAAAGGGCAGTCAGGGGAAGGCAGAGATGGAGATCCTGAAGCCCATAAATTTGGAGCTGCAGATGAAAAGGAACCTCTCCTCAGCCTGGTTTGATAAAATCCCTGGGCTAGAAGTGAAAGGAGTCCTCAAGGCAATGGATGTGAGTTTGCATATTTGTGGATCTTGTACCGATGTGGCAGACCAAGTTTGGATGACATACAATAGGACTTTATACAAGATGAGATGATAAGAAGATAATAATAAAATCCAAATATTGTGTACTGAAAATTTGCTTGGCCATTTGGCCATTTTGGCAAAACAACCACTTGTCCCATGAAATAACATATTCAGATTGGACAGGCTGCTCTGATCAGAGGACAAACTTTATTAATCAGCCAATAATGTATTACCTTATTACGTTATTACCAATGTTATTACTTTTTTGGTTGAAAAATGTTATTACATTATTACAAAAATATTATGGTATTGAGAATTATGACATTATTGGCCATTATTACGTTTTGAACAAAAAACGACCATGCTGGACAGCCATGGTGAAAAGACGATTGGTTCATTAGGCTATTTAGGCTGTTTGATTATATTTCTCCAGCAATAGCCTTTTAATGTAAATGCACTACAGCAAATCCCCTGAGCTTCCCAGCCAGAGCACTGAGAAAGTACAGTCTTGTTATTGGAATCCCATATGATATTATCTTTTATAGATCAGTCTGGGAGAAGAGGACTTTGGTCTCCTAGCAAAGATTTTAATGGAAAACCTTGGAGAAAAAAACAACGGCCATTCTGATGATGCGAACAGAACAGCCATCACAGGTATGTAGTATAATCTTTAGACTCCACATTTGCTCCACATTTTACATGCTTTCTGTTGTACCAGTAATTTGTAATTTGCCTGTAATTTCCTATGTTTTGCATTCAGAGAGTCAGCAGAATGGAGTGAATGGGAGTAGTTCATCTGAGGAGCTCAGTGCTCTGCCATCATTAGAAGCAGGTCCTCAGCAGTCAGTCACTAATGGTACCTCAGGGGGAAACCCAGTTAATGTCCTGCTCAACTTTGAAATCAAGGAGGTATGAAAACATTGTCTCATTTTAGACTCTGCTGATGCTGATCCTTTGTGAAGCATGAAGAGGAAGGTAAATGTGGTGTTTCTTTGTTTTTTACCATTTAGGTTACACTAACAATGAAAAAGTCTCGGGAGGGAACGGAGATCCCCTTTTTGGACCTGAATGTTTCACAGCTGGGCGTGAACATGACTGCATGCACATATGACCTGTCTGCTACAACCTACATCCAGTCCATCGCTCTGAAGTGCTTAGAGGTCATGGGTAAGAGTGCTGCAAGATTCATGCAAGAGTCACATTTCAAATAACAACATGGGGTCCCTAGTGGGAATTTTGAGTGTTTTTGGTGTTTGAAGATTATTTGTTTATTTATTTATTTATTTATTTATGTATTATGATTATTCGTCATAGCAGTCTTGTCTGTGTTTGTATCCTGTATACTCTAAATGCCCAAGCTGTCCTCCCTAACCTTGTTATGATAAGCAAAGATAAATAAATAATAAAATCCTGGCCCTCGCTTATCAGACAAGCGTAGAAATCGGGGTGAATTTGAGCAGAGTAATCATAGACTTATATTACCAGAGAAATGGTTGCTGATATAGGCCTGCAATACAAAATGGTTTCACTATATGGTACCATCCTTATTTTTCCACTGCAGACGGAAATAAAGAACCTCTCTGCCTTATGAACTCAACTGTGGAGTATGGAACAGAACTCCTAAAAGTGCAGTATGCCAAGGTAATTTAAGTATGCACATTACATTTGATTTCAATGAGAATTTAAGTATGCACACTATTTGAAACACACAATGATTAACTTTGCTGTAAAGTTTCACATTGTACATATAACTTCTACATTAGGGCTGAAACGGTTTCTTTGGTACCTTGAATAATTTGATTACAAAAATGGTTGTTGAATTGCTTGGTGTACAGGCCTTTTGTTTCATTTGCTGTATTTTAAGGGTGTCTCGATTCCAAAGTTAGTTCAGGATTTGATTGATTAATTACATTACATTACACTTAGCAGACACTTTTATCCAAAACGACATAGACATAGAGGTCATAAACAAGCTACAAGCTACAGTCCAACTATTTGTATATTTGTATATTATTATTCGTATATTAAGACATTGCCAAGCCAGCCACTGTAAGAGGACATCTTAATTTATTTAACATTTTTATTGTGCACTTTTGCAGACTGACCGGAATGGGCCAAACTTCGCAACCACGTATGAAAACACTGAGCAAACAATAGATGTAAGTGTGACGGGGGTCACCTTTTTGCGCCACCTGCTGGTTACTTTTTGTAGCGCTTCACTTTTTTCCTTTTTTTTTGTGTGTGTGTGTGTCTAGTGTTGACCCAGCCCCTTCCCTCTGTCACCTGCTCCCTATTTCTGTTTCCTATTCCTCCCTATTTCCTGTTTGTCTTATTGTACTCACCTGTTACTGTTCAGTTGTTCCACTCTGGTGATTATTGGCTCCTGGGAGAGGGTCCTTAATGTCTGTTCTTCTGTTCGTTTCCTGTCTGTCCGCCGCATGGTATGTACCTGTCTGTATGTACCTGTCTGTATGTACCTGTCTGTATCATAGACTGTATATCATCTTATATACAGTCAATGGTATGTATGGTCTGCCTGCCTGCCTGCCTGCCTGCCTGCCTGCTAGTTTCTAAGAAGACTTGTGTTAAACCTGAGAGTTTTGCCTGTGCTTGAGCCCTTTTGTTGCCTGACCGTGCTTCTTTTGTTCACTCTTTTTGGATTGCCGCTGTTCTCTGGCCTTTTTTGACTGAGCCTTCATCAAAGGCGTTCTTGTGTGAACTTGTCTGGTCTGAGATTGAGTCCCTCAGAAGCCCAACACCACTGCCCTACAGTGAACTTGGCTCCAAACTCTCATCAGATCTGCATGGTCCATTCTGCAGTATTTTTGCTGAAGGTCTCAGAGTCCATTAATATGGATAATAAGCAGACATACCAATAGAAGATTGAGGGGATGTTAGAAGTTTTCTTAGCCTTAGTCTTGTTAATTAATGTCAGAATTAAAAAAGATGCCTGCTTTCTGCATCAGAACCTTCCTAGAACAACATTTTGAACATTTT
This sequence comes from Setipinna tenuifilis, assembly GCA_030347295.1. Classification (NCBI taxonomy): domain Eukaryota; kingdom Metazoa; phylum Chordata; class Actinopteri; order Clupeiformes; family Engraulidae; genus Setipinna; species Setipinna tenuifilis. The sequence continues at coordinate 4,888,989 of CM059280.1, read as the reverse complement.
TTTTGCAGTTTTTTTCTATATTTGGGATAACTGGGGTTGTTAGTCATGTTGGTAATTCTGTGTTGTTTGGAGTTAAGTGTTTATGTATCTCTCTCTGTGCATGCTGCTCATAGGTCCAGTTCTCCTCTCTGGATGTGAAGCTGCACACTGAGGCCTTGCTGTCCATCATGAACTACTTCTCAGCTCTGTCCAGCCATTTACCCACAAGGGCTGTCACTGAGGACACAGGTGATGACACCAAAGGCCGTGTGGAGGCAGGTGCCCAAAGAAACAAACATGGTAAGAGATGTACCCAATACCCATCTGAACCCACAATTCAATTTGGGATATTTCAATTTGTGATATTATTGTGATATTATTTCAAATGGCACCATTTGAGCTTTATTACACTACACATTGTGTTTTTACTTATTTGTATTATATACAAGCCTATTGTACTTTTTGTTATGTTTATATTATTATGTTTTGTCATAATGTCTTACTGTCTTGTTTATAAGATGTTTAATGTTCACTGTGGGCCTAGGCAGCACTGCAATTTCAAATTCTCTGTGTGCAACCTGTACATATGGTTTTTGATTAAAAAGCTGACTTTGACTTTGGTTTCTCTCTGTGAAATGGTCCTGTTTCATATGTATTTACAGAAGACTCCGAGTCCTCTGCTGATGGTGGCGTGACTGATCTGAAGATCTTAATGAAGCTCGGGGCATTTAAAGTGTTGTTATGTGACCATAGATGCAATATAGCTGACGTCAGAATGCAAGGTACAGTAAATCAAACTCAAACATGCATCACTGTCATTTCATCATGTACATAAAAGAAAACAGATGATGACTTGGTAAATGTATAAATTGTTTTGTATGTACGCATGTCTGGTATTAGGTCTCCAGGGTTTGCTGTTGATGAAGCAGTCAGAAATGCAAATTTCCACCAGCCTGAAGGACTTCATCGTAGAAAATGTGGATCCACAAACTCTACACACCCAGGCAAGCCAAAGCTTTGTAGCTGTTCTTAGCTCGTTTTACTGCTAATCCTTGCTGGATTTAAAAAAAAATACAGTGTGCATTGAATTATGTGTGTTTCTTCCAAAGGTTATTTCCATTGCTGAAGATGAAGTTTTCAGGTTCAACATGAGTTGGACTCCTGAGGCTACCAAGGGTGCTGGATATGCAGATGTGTCCAAGATAGATGGGTGTGTCAAGCTGTGTGTGGGCTGCTTCCGGGTAGTCTACGTACACAAGTTCATTACGTCACTGCTGGTAGGTCTTTGTCACTCAGTATGCATGTGTGTGTGTGTGTGTGTTGTTTTACTCTTGCATTTGATTCTTATTATTGTCACAAAAATACATTATGATAAGTACAGCACTAGTACATGATATGACAGGTTGTATCACTCTACCTAATTACGTTATATATTTACATAATAAGGTAAAGTGGAGGAGAGGAGAGGGAATAATTTTACACTTAATTAAAATTTTTGCCCCCCCCCATCTTTCCTTGCAGAACTTCTCTAATAACTTTAACACGGCAAAAGAGGCTTTGACTGCCGCGACCACACACGCAGCGGAGAGAGCTGCCAGCAGCGTGAGAGACCTGGCCCAGAGGAGCCTCCGTCTGTCTCTGGACATACAGCTGAAAGCCCCCGTCATCATCATCCCTCAGTCCTCCACATCCCCCCATGCTCTACTGGCCGACCTGGGCCTCATCACTATAAGCAACACGTTCAGCCTGCTGCCTGTGGAGGAGGGTCCCCTGCCTGTTGTGTTTGAGCACATGAATGTGAACCTCACACAGTTTAAGCTGTCCAGGTAGGAGTATGGGATTTGTAGTTTTTTTGTGTGTGATGTGCATCCCTACTGTGATTTTGGAAAGGATGGGTATGTTAAAGGACCACCAATTTGTTTTTCCAAAGCAAGTTTAAAACGGTACATTCATATTCATTTGGTGTTATGCAGAATAAGATAAGCGTGTTAATAAGCGAGTTAATGTGTTGTTACATGTTTTGTTACATTAGTTTTGTTACAGTTTTGCCGTGTTCTGTCAGGAAATATAGATACAAGTCTCTCTTCAACCTGTACTGTTTCATATAAAAACACCAAAGTTTAGGGACAAAAGTGCCCATGTCCTGAGTTTTTTTTTCTGCATGTGCTTGTGTATGGCTTTGTCAGAGGACATCTGGCTGAGAATGACACGTCTGAGATTCTGGAGCCAGTGAATCTGGTGCTGAGTGTGCAGCGTAACCTGGCTTCCTCCTGGTATTGCAAAGTACCAACTGTGGAAGTTCATGGGGATCTCAAACCAATGAAGGTCTGCACACGTGTATACACTTTTTATATTCACACCCTTATATAGTTAGCAATCCTATGATTGCATCTCTCACACATGTTAGAAATGTTTCTATGAGTCTTCTTGATGGAAACTTAAGTGCAGAAGGTATGCATCTTGTCTTATATAACAAAAAAGCATACATACAAATATCTAGGGTGGGCCCAGGCTAACTAAGAGCTTTAAATACTAGCAGAATTGTACTAGTAAATTATCTTGTATCTATTGTTGCACTTTTGTCACAAAAAATAGAGTGACAAAAGCTTAGGGACAAAATTTCACGCATTCACATCGATATTTACACACTTCTGTTTGGTGATCTATTCACCGATAGGTTTCACTAAGCCAGGAAGATCTAAGAATGGCTCTAAGTATTCTGATGGACAATATCGGAGAGGCTAGCCTTGGAGAGACTGAGAAGACTGTTGACTTCAAGCACAGCAGCAAAACACTTCAAATTCCTACAGTACCAGGTAACAGTCAATGATTTATAACAGGAATGAAGCAAAACAACATAAGCCAAACTGTGTCTGTGTTGCTCAATAACACCACTGAAATTTACTCTCTGAAAAAAACAAAAATCATGCATGGCTTCCCTGAGAATACCTGTATCTCATGTATCTCAAAAAAAAAAACTAAAGGTGAAAGTGAAACAAATTAAATGAAACTTCACATACTTAATGGTCAAAACATTTTTTTTAAGAATTCACTTGGCGACCTTGGAACTTGGGGCTATAGATTGCAAACTGGGCAAAATGCCATTGGTATTCACCCCACATTTTGCTACGCGTCTAGTTTCAAGTGACATAAAAATCCATATACAATAATATTTGGTGACATTGTTCTTTCTTAATGTTTCCCCAGTGGGCATGCACTTGGATCAAACAAACAATGAACCCGAAATTGAGGAAGTCCCTGGAAATCTGATGGAAACACTGAAATTCAACTTCAATATTAACTCCCTTGGGCTGATTCTATTAGGCAGCCAAACTCAAAAAGTCAGTATTGCTGGACACAAGCACATTTTGTTTGGTGTAATTATGTGGAGGCTAAAATTGTGTTTTTCTATGTACCAAGGCATCAGGGCTGATGAAAGATCACCCCTTTGGAGAATTTACCCTACATGAAATCAAAGCTGAGGGGAAAGTGCTGTCAGATGGTAGTCTTGAAACATCGGCTGTCCTTAAAACCTGTACTTTGTATGACCATCGGACCACTGGAGAAAGAGTCACATCTAGGTAAGTACAAGTTTACTGACAGATGCAAATGACAGAACGGACACATAATGAGGCTAGATTAGACTTGAGACTTGAGCCGGGTTGGGTTGATATTTCCCAACACTTTCCTTGGTGGCCTATTGGGTTGAGCTTATGATAAGGGCAACTGACGAGAGCTACATATTTTTTATTTATTGTGCCAGAGCTTTGTATAATCACAAATTATAGTAATACAGCAAATCATAGCGTACTAAATCAGGTGGCATTTTTTGGGGTTGTCTAGCAACATCACACCTCTGGATAGAGAATACCTACCATTTCACTGCATTATATTTGTGATGTGTAAATCTAATCTCATCTTGTCTGTGTGTGTTTTTTTTCTTTTATACAGAATTCTGGGGAGGCAGGATGAAGAGAGTATGGTTTCCATGATTGATGTGAACTACACACAGAACAAAAGAGAAACGGATATTGTGCTTGTGTTGCAAAACCTCTACCTGTGTGCCAGTGTGGAGTTTCTGTTAGCTGTGGGAGACTTTTTCATCCAAGCCATGCCCCAGGCGTCACCCGCTCAAGTGGATAAGGCTAACCAACCACAGCAGGTGAAACAGATCCCAGATGCCAAAAGTGCTTCACAGAACCCCCCAGGTGAGCAGAATACTCCATTTGGCTTGGGCATCCATGGGTGCCTGTAACACTGCCTGATTTGTGATGTGATGTGACAGAAGAAGCTGGATAGATTCTGAGATGTGCAGAGACATACCTGTTGAATTTCCACACTGAAATTCTGTACTATTTTATTTATTAAGGTCGGTTTGACTTCTGCCCGGCTGACAACTTGCTTAAGTCGAGTTAAATTCATTTAAATTGATTGGGTGGCTCCTAGCAATACATATGGGCAAGGACTTACAGCATAGAACAGGAGGTTATGAAGTTAATTTAATAGACTAGTCATTGATCTCACTAATTCTGCTGATAACCTGAATGCTCTTTTGTGTTTTTGCACAGTGAGGAAGCAGAGGACCTGTGTCCACGTGGTTGTAGTGGACCCTGAGATCGTGTTTGTGGCGAATCAAGCATGCGCCCAGGCTCCGTCGTTTGTGGCATCGTTCCAGTGTGACTGTCACCTGAAGTCTGACGAGAAACTGCTGAGCTTGTCAACCAACATCAGGGACCTGCAGCTGCTCGCCTGTCCTTTCATACACCACCAGGAAGACAAGGCTGTTTCTACGGTAGGGACTAGCACATAGCTGATACATCTTGTTGACATCGTGGGAAAAATGGTCTAGGTTAGGGCTAGCCAGTATATCAGTATTATCGTAATATCTTAAAGTCAAAAGTCAGCTTTATTGTCAAAAACCACACACAGAATTTGAAATTGCAGCGCTCTCTAGGCCCACAGTGAACAATAATATTTTTGAAGGAGATATGTATTTGGGACTATATCGCAATATCGATATATTTTGGATGTTGCAATACCACTTTATCGAATCAACTTATTCTTCTGACCTCAGACTGTTGAGATAGCCACAGCTTTCTTGAAATGCTCAGCTGTGCCCCAGTGCATGTTGTTGGTTACATTTTTGCACAGCCCTTAAAAGCAGTCTTAACTGTCTAAACAACAGGTTCCAACTTGTTGAGTGAGCATAGAACACCTTGCTTATTCTGTTAACAATATGCATATATACAGTACAATGGTATTATACAGTGCCATAAAACATTAATGCTATTATACAGTGCCACAGCCTCGTTTAGGTTTACTGTACTTTGTTAACACACAAAGCAAGTGTTGTCATGTGCAACCTAAAACTAAAATGTATTGTTGTGTAAATAGACTGAGTACATGATCCAGTGATGGTTTGCTTACTGATGATAAGTATATTTCCACAGGTGGTGCAGCCCTGCTCAGTGATGCTGGAGGGCAAGATGGAGGCCAATGGACCTATCCATGTCTCCGTGGATATAGAAGAAGTAATCATGAAGGTAATGCTTAAAACTACATAATAATAAAAAAGAGACATAAATATACATGCATCACAGATAAAGATGAATCATTTTTTTTTCTCTGATCTTTAAAATAATCTCAGCCTAACAACATCTACCCCTTCATGTTGGGTACACCAAGTTATCATCTAGGATGTTCTGTTTTCTCCTTGGTACATTTTCACGTCACTGTTTCTCTCCATTGTTTACCCCCTCATGTCCCAGATCTCACCAGTCATCATAAACACACTACTGACCATCACTGCAGCTATGACCCCTAAGACGCCAGTCGACCATTGCGAGGAACTTGCGTCCGATCTGAGCAAGCTGTGGCACGTAATGGACATCAACAGCTGCAACTACTGGTTCCTCGGGGTGGATCTCGCGGAGGAAATGACGGAGAACTTCAACGATGCTGCAGAACGTTTTGTAGACGAGAACTTCAAGTTTCGAGTGAACGTTGTGCAGCTGACGCTGGAGTCTGGGCTGGGTCACCGGACTCTTCCTCTTCTGCTGGCTGAGTCTTCTCTTATGATGGAGGCACACAACTGGACCTCACAGCTGCAGCTCAATGCCGACATGACATTGGAGGTGAGAATAGACACAGACAGGAACTGCTAAAAATCGAAGGGCGTCATCATCGTAGGGTTTTTTAAACAGCATGTTTTCACCTAATTTCTGTACAATTTTCATGGGTAGGTGAAGAGGCTACAGACAAAGCTGTGGTTTAAACTGGGTTGTAAATGTGTTTATTTTTGGGAAATGGGTAGTTTAACATGGTAGTAAGCAGGGGCAATTTTAGCATCTGACCTTTAGGGGTGCCCGGCCCCCAGTGCTTATCACACAACACTATTATTATATATAATATATTATTCATTTTGCACTGAGCCAGGGGGTGCCGAGCAGTTTCACGGGGGTGCCTTGGCACCCCTAAAAATGGTCTAGATTCGCCCCTGGTAGTAAGTGGCAATTAACTCACGCTTGAAGCCTGTCTCAATTGACCATTTAAGCCAAAAGTGGCCATTTAAGAATCTGCACGTTTTGACACTTCTTCATTTGGATTAATTTTTTAGCACCAGAAGTTGGTACTTGACTAAAGATAAGCACACTGCTACAACTGTCCACATGTCAGATTTTTAAATTTTCATTACAGGTTAATTACTACAATGAAACTAATGCTGTGTGGGAACCTCTGATAGAAAGGGTAGATGATGGCAAACGGAGATGGAAGCTCAGCTTGGAGGTAAAAAATCTTTATACCTAAATATTATTATTGTTGTTTTGATTTTTTGTTATTGTTTTTATGTAAAATCATTAGTATTATCATTATTATTATTATTATCATTCTTCTTATTATTATTATTATTATTGCAGAAGAAGATTTTTTGTAGAGAATCTAATGAGCTAATCAAAGCAATTTTGTGCTGCAAATGTTGCAACTGGAATGTTGAAATGTGAATATCTTGCTTAATATGTGAAGTACCTGGGATGTTTTACATGAAGTGCTTTTACCCTTGTTATGTTTCAGAAATCGGGTAAAAACACCACACACTCCAATCCAAGGATCGAAAGCTTGAATAAATCCTATCTTTTGCACAGATTGGGGTGTGCAGTGTTTTCACTCTATTTCTGAATCTTTGACCTAAAACTCCAGCACCTCTACTACCAGATGAGCGGTGTGCTTTATTCACCCTTTGTTATGTTTGACATCTCTAGATGAAGACCAATCCCACACGCGATAGGACCCCAGTGCCTGGTGATGACTTTGTCATCTTCTCAGATCCTCAGACTGCTGTGGCCATACGCTCCAGAGACTCGATGAACATCACCATCTCAAAATCCACACTCACTGTCTTCCATAACCTTGGCAAGGTGGTATTTTTAAAGACACAATCAGCACATTCTATCTGTCACCAACTCACTGAATCAATATATGAGGCAAATTGAACAATGTTACCTCAGGTCTTACAATACATTATATGGACTCTCATTATTGAACATAAATATATAGTAAATTTATAAATCCTAATTACTCAGGAAAACATACTTGGATTTTTTCCTTCAAATAAATTGTCCTTCCCTTTAAGGTATTTTTGAATCGAATTTGAGTTTGAGTTGAGTTTGAGTTTTTCTTTTGTTGTTTCAGGTATTTTCAGAGGGTGCAGCCTCGTCGTTTGATTACTCTCTGAAGGAAAAAGCTCCATTCACTATTCAAAACTCTTTGGGTCTACCTCTGGTCATGCGGCACAGCAACAACCTGCGTATTGTGGACAGACCTGGGCCTGGGAAACTACATGAGGTGGCGGTAGATCAGAGTCTAGATTTGACCCACTCAACGCTCAGACCCTTAGCGAGAGGATGTCTGTCGGCCATCCAGAGACAGGACAGCTGTCTCCTGAACATAGGTGGGGATTTTGAAAGTATTGAAACCAGATATTTTAAAAAAAGAATATTATAAATATTCTTTATATGTAAATATTATTATTGTTGTTGTTTTGTATTATTATTAGTATTAATAGTAGTAATAATAATAATATCATTGCAAAAAAAAAAAATTGTAGAGAATTAGCTTGAGTTATTAGCTCGAGGTCTCCTGAACAAAGGTGGGAATTTTGAAGTATTCAAACCAGATATTTTGGTCAGGTTGTATTTTAATGTTTCTGGTCTTGAAAATGAGTCTATCAAAGGAGAAAAAAAGA
>CM059280.1:4850768-4878268 GCA_030347295.1 Setipinna tenuifilis | reverse complement strand
CCTCTCCATGCACAGTTATAGACAAACAATCACTAATTTCACTGCATGTGAACCCTACTCTACCCAGTATGTCTATGCATGTGACAATAAAACATCCTTGTATCCTTGTATCAGGGCCGAAACTGGAATGGACGAATGAAAATCCAGGACGATCTGCCAGAGTTCTTCCCGGTGTCCTTGTTAAGTCAGACGTCAGAGGAGCTGACTGTGGAGCTGCATGTTCACGTCTCAAAGACCAGCGGATACATGATGCTCTCTCTCTTCAGCCCCTACTGGATCATCAACAAAACATCCAGAGTGCTGCAGTACAGGTCTGAAGACGTCTATGTCAAACACCCGTCCGACTTCAGAGACGTCATTCTGTTTTCCTTCAAAAAGAAGAACTTCTTCAGCAAGAATAAAGTAAGCCATTCTCTGATTTTGCTCAGTAGGTGTCTTAAAGTTTAATGTGGGTAGAACAGTCGTAATACACCCTCATCATCACTAAAGATGTGATTACATAAATATATCTTGTTTCATCTTTCACCCTGTCTCTTTTCCTTGTGATTGGCATTGCAGAAAGCTTTAAATAGAAAATATCACAGATCAGGCACAAGCCATTTGATTAAGCTCAGCCAACAATGTAGTTGATACTAGTTTTTAAATTAAACATAATGGTGATTTCATGTTTCATGTTAACAATGCAGTTATCAATACACATTTTTTATTGTTTATTTGAAAGTTTACCATATGCCACACCTGTTATTTCATCATTTTGCAGTTGCAGCTGAGTGTGTCTTCAAGCTCATGGTCAGAGGCTTTCTCTCTGGACACTGTTGGGAGTTATGGCTGTATCAGATGCCCGGACAAAAACATTGACTTCCTGGTATGACCAATAATAATCATGGCTGTCTTACAACCATTACATTCAGATACAGCATGCTGGGTTTTATTATTGCCATCAATGACTGCCTCTGTAATCACATACAGTACAACATTCTAACACCATGCATGTATGTATGTATGTATGTATGTATGTATGTATGTGTATGTGTGTGGGTGTGTGTGTGTGTGTGTGTGTGTGTGTGTGTGTGTGTGTGTGTGTGTGTGTGTGTGTGTGTGTGTGTGTGTGTGTGTGTGTGTGTGTGTGTGTGTGTGTGTGTGTGTGTGTGTGTGTGTGTGTGTATGTATGTATGGTTTTTCTTGTTTGCAGGTTGGAGTGAGTATACAGATGAGCAGTTTTAACCTGAGCCGCCTGGTGGTCTTGACTCCCTTCTACATGATGGCCAATCACACCTCTTATGAACTAGAGGTGGGAGAAATGCCAAGCGAGAACCATCACTCCAAAATACGATGGCACTACGTTGCATCCAAAGAGGTGATGAGAGCTCTTTTTCTTCTGATCTTTATTACTAAATCAATGAAGGGAGCTACAATGTACAGATTCATATTATTGCATTTATCAGAACCAACGAATGAAATGTTTATACTATAATTTCCACTTGATTTCAGTGCATTTGCAGTGTTATTACAGTGTTATTGAAGGTATTATATGAGGTTATTGTAATTGAGTATTTGAGCACTAACCCATAGCAATTGTTGCAGATTATCATTCTAAAAAGGATGTATGGTACCAAATTGATGTTTTTACACGTTATAATGTATCTAAGTTAATAACTGTGCAATAACGCAATTTTTAACGCAATAAATAAGTAAGTTAATAACTGTGTGTTCAGTGTGTAGCGCTTTGGCCAGACCTGACTACCAGCAAGCTCTGTGTTCGATGGGTGGGATCTGACGTCACCTCCAAGTCCTTCTACTTCAACAGGCAGGACAATGACACACTGCTCAGGATTGATGGGGTGAGGAGCTAAATGATAGAGATTTCATTAAGCAATGATGTGGACAAAGACATTTCCCTGCTAGAAGTTGTGTGCATTTCATAAATTCAAACACACACACACACACACACACACACACACACACACACACACACACACACCTCAAACTTTCAAAAAGACACGGAAAGACAAAAATACACATAAGACATTTGGCTTTGATGTCTTGTATAACACATTTTGCCACTTGCATTATGCTTTAGTTATCTTCACCAGTAAGTACATGTTGTCAACTTTCTTTTCCAGGCTCAAATTAACGTCTAGCATGTTTATGTGTTCTCTGTTTAGTGTGGAGGCATCCTTGTGGACGTTAATACACTGGACCACTCCACAGTCATCTGCTTCTCTGATTACTATGAGGGCTGTGCTCCTGCCCTGCTGATCAACCACACATCCAGTGTGAGCATCCAGTTTCAACAGAGGTCAGTCTCCTTAGCAAGCATACACACAGGGACAGAAATAATGGTCTGAACTTTTCTGAAAAAAAAAAAAAAAAAAATCTCCTAGAACATCAAAAAGTTCAAAAGTTCTATCTAGTTAGGAGGTGTAAGAAACTAATTTCTAGCTGCTGTGACTGATTTCAGTTGTTTTACTAATGGTATCGTGTTTGATTTAAATCTACATTAAAAAAAACGTAGCAATATTTTTGCTTTTCTTTTTCTTTTTTTTCTACACTTTTTTATGTTCATTCTTTTTGTTAGCGAAATCAGAAAGCTCTGGAAATATGAAAAAAGATTAGATACTGATCTATGTACTCAGGTGTAATATTCGCGTTAGTAAATCTAACTTTCTTGTGCACACCATCTATAAATATGTGTGTGTCTGTGTGTTATTCTAGTGGATGCAGTGTATGCCATACCCTCCACCCAGGAGAGGTGCAGCGCTTTGCATGGGACGAGCCTTCAGGGGTCCGCAAGCTCAAATGGCTCATCAGAGAACTAGGAGGAGAACTAGATCTGGTCAAGGTACATCACTGTATTACCATTTTATGAAGCATTATAACACTGTATTACCATTTTATGAAGCGTTATATCACATGTCCTTTAAATCCTGTAATAGCTGTTCTATTAAACATACATGCTATTCATGACGGATCAATGGCATACAGCATCATTCAGGAGTTCGGTCACCTAAGGTCTGAATATTACACCCCTGGGATACATCAAAAACTCTTGAGTGCTGCTTTCCAACTAACATATTTCTTATCATTGCTTTATCATGTTTATATTCTAAGATATAAGCATTTAAAATATCTATGTCTATGTCTGTCTATGTCTGTGTCTGTATTTTCGGCCCACTGTGTGTGTGTATGTGTGTATATGTGTGTATAGATAGATAGATAGATATAGTTAAGTGTTCTGCAATAAGCTGCATAATTACTTGTGCTGTAATGTTCTCTTACAGGATGAGTATGGCTCAGTTGTGATGAATGGCGAATACCAGGTTCACTGGGGAAGCTTTCTGGATGGGCGTCAGCGGGTCCTGCTCTTTACGGAGGATGTGGCCTTGATGAGTAAAGCACGTCAGGCTGAAGAGCTGGAGCAGTTCCAGCAGGAGCTCTGCGTGTCTCTCCAGAACCTGGGCCTGTCACTCATCAACAACCAGAACAAGAGAGAAATCGCCTATGTGGGCATCACCAGGTAAACCCACAGCAGCATGTTACATTACATTACATTACATTACATTACACTTAGCAGACCCTTTTTTTTGCGTCATTACGCCATTTCGTTATTGTGTTCAACTGCTCCGGTGCCACTGGACTGCAAGAAATGTTGTTGTGACCTTGCCAAACTGTAAAACACTTTGAGCTGCATCTTGTATGTATAAATTGTGCTATACAAGTAAAGATTATTATTATTATTATTATTATTATTATTATTTTATCCAAAGCGAGTTACAAAAAAGAGGACATAATAAGCCAACAGAGGTGTAGAGGAACACAGAGTAAGCAGGCTACCCTCATACATACAAGGAGATGCATGTGCCTAAGTTCGTGGTGTATTCACACCAGACTGGTCTGCGGGTGCGGTGTTTATGTTTGTGTTGCAGTTCCGGCGTGGTGTGGGAGATGAAGCCAAAGAACAGGTGGAAGCCCTTCAACCAGAAAAATATCTCCTTGCTCGAGAAAGCATATCAACAACACGTGTCGGCCAACAAAGGGGCATGCTGGGTGAGAATAGAAAGCAATTTAGAGGTAAGGACACTAATAAAAAAACACACTTATCACAGACACACACACACACACACACAGAGATTGGTGCAGAACTGTTAGACACTTATCACTACTAAATTTAAATGATTACATCTTGAATCATAAAAATTAAAAAGAAACAAAAAACAAAAATAGTGGCAATGCATTATGCATTATTGTGGCAGTCTTTCTTTCTCAGATGCAATCTCTTCAAAACATGCCACCCACATACACACAAACACAAACAATGCTGCCAATGCTCTCTAGTAGCCCTGCTGGGGTTAGCCCTATGTTATGTTCCCACAGTCCTCACTGCATGAAATGTGCGATTTTCATCCCCGTAAATGCCCGGAAATCTCCCTGTGCTGTATAGCAGCAATAGCAGCAAAGCCAGTCTGGCCAGCCTGAATTTCCTCACTCAGTATTGGATGAAACCTCTACCTGTAAACAAGAAAAATCACTTGTGATTGGGCGGCAGATCTGGTCATCTATTGGTCATCGATCAGTCCTGAAAAGACCATATAGGCCAATCCCAAGTTGTCATGTCTACCCCTTATATGTCTGTAATTGAACTTACCTAATTTAAAGGTGATAATGGCTAGGTTAATGGTGAAGTTAACACTGAGTTGATTTTTGTTTCTTACTTGCAGGTTAATTATGGAAAAGTGCCAATGCAGATGCGGCACCCTTACGCATGTCCGATCCGGAGGAACTCCTTGGCTGGGATTCAGGTCGAGTACAAACAGTCTCCACACCAGAGGAGTCTGAGGGCACAACTGTATTGGTTACAGGTAAGAAGGCACACAAACCTCAAATTCTGTATTTTTAAAATTAATCTTACTAAAAAATTGTTAAGGCCAATTTATAGTCCAAGCGACAAGTGTCCCTCCACAGAATATGACGTAAAAGAAACAAAATGTGTATGGTGTGACAGAGCTTGTCCTGTACATCAAAAAACTGAAAACCACACAAACTTTTTTGCCTACTCTGATTGGATTACAAGTTAGAATTCTGCGTTCTGTAGTGTTGCTTTGATCACACACACCATGTGTTCCCATTTGGTTGGCTTTAAAGAAGTTGGATTTTGTAGTGTGTTTTTTTTTTTTTTGTCGCTGGAGCAGAACTTTTAAAGGCCTTTAGCACCACAACATACAAGGACACAAGGATGGTTTATTGTCACATGCATAGACATACTGGGTAGGGTAGGACATGCAGTGAAATTGGTGAATGTGGGCAACATTTGTTTGAGGACACTTGTCTCCTGGACTATAAATTCGCCGTTATGGTTGCAGGTGGATAACCAGCTCCCTGGTGCCATTTTCCCTGTCGTCTTCCACCCCGTTCCTCCACCTAAGTCTTTGGCACTGGACTCAGGTACACTCTTTACAAAAGTACTCATTTGTCCTTCTGTGTGTGCACAAGTGAACATTTGTTAAGTACTACACAGAGTACTGCCCCAGTGTTCAAGTTTGTAGGAAAGACTGGTTGCGTTAAGAGAAGAGGGGTATAAAAAAAGGACACATCCATACATATTTAAAGAGCCATATCTCAGAAACTAAACAAGATATCAAGCTGAAAATTTGGTTTTATTTTAATCAAGACATGAATGATTGAATATTTGGGCAAAAATCAGAAAAACATTGAGGAATATACTGTCGGACCTGTTCTTACTGATATGGAATTACCTGAACAGAAAATAATGTGTATTGAGAAACAGTTTAGGCTTTCCATACCTTAGATAAGATGGAACTTTTGACTTGTTACATATTAAACTTGTTAAACACTGTCAATTTACTTGTGTGTTTTCTGTTAAATATCCTAGAACCGAAGTCATTCATTGATGTCAGCATTATTACCAGATTTAATGAACACAGCCAAGTCACACAGTTTAAGTGAGTGTGCCTCATTCTATAACATCTCTCTTTCTGTTTGATTCACTCTGAATGTTGCTTGTAATAGGAAGACCTCAAAATAGCAGATGATGGGAATTAAATTGTATTCCAAACAGTTTAACTTGTGCCGCACTTGTGCCGTTGATACTTTGGATTTCATGTATCAATTATAAATGATAACATGTCATGTTGATTAATTTCATTAAACATCACAATTGCAGGTACTTCATGGCACTTGTGCAGGAAATGGCAGTGAAGATTGACCATGATTTCTTAGGAGAAATAATCACTCTGCTTACTCCCATTGAGGACACTCAGTTAAGCAGAAAGCAGGTAAACATAACTTCCGTATGTCCATACGTGGATGATTTCATGTTTGATTCACATAGTTTGGCTAACAGTGTCTTTTTTAAATACAGTCCATCATGAAAGATTTAGACACACTGCAGGAGGAGCTGATGGACACTTCAAGGACGGATAGTTCGGGTCTCAGCTTCATTGAACATTTTCACATCTCTCCTATTAAGGTAAGTGTATTATGTTCAAAATTTAGTGACTACACAGAGGGTTTCATCTCTAAAAGATGATATTATCTTTGATACATGCATCATTTGTAAAATTGTAATACATAAAATTTGATACATTTTGATACATTTACATTCCATTTTTAGGGGACAGCCAAACTAAACAGACAGATGTTTTGTGCCCTTTTATAGATAACTACAAATTGGTGGCACTATAAAGTGAATTAAGATGCAAAAGAAGTTTGTTTTTGGTTATTATTTGTCAATGTGTTTTCTTTGTTACAAGTGTTTTTGTGCCCTTTTTTATGCATGTGTAGTTGCATCTGAGCCTGTCTCTGGGTGCTAGCGGAGAGGAGGCAGAGCAACAAGGAGTCCAGTCATTAAATCTGCTACTTAAAAGTTTTGGAGCAACTCTTACAGATGTGGATGATCTTGTCTTCAAGTGAGTATTATATTTAATCTGTGTGTTGAAAATATACCTGTGTATAAGTAAGTATTAATTTAATCAGTGTGTCATAAAAGGAGCTAGCAAGCTCAAAACTAGCTCAAACTAGCTCTGTTTTATTATTGTTCATTCATTCAAGTGAATTGCAATAAATAGCAATGTATCTATGTGCTAAAACAATTAAGCGAAAAGTCACACTCCAAAAGTCACAAATCAAAACATTGCTGTAGCATTAAAACTTTTTATTGCTTTGTCCACTTGTCAGTAGTATTTTCTAGGTGGGTGTCGGTGAGTAAGATAAAACTTCATCAATTGAAAACGTTATGTCAGTCTAGTTCACTAGCGTTAGCTTGCTAACAATTGCATAACAAGTAGTAGTTGACTAACCTGAAAAAAAAAACCTATTCCAAGTTGTAACAATTTACACTATTAGGCATGAAATGATCACAGATAGTTGCGGATTGTGATAGATGATTAAAAAAAACAATCAACTCCAGAAAGACGCTTGATCAATTTTTTTGCTAAAATTACGTGTCCCATTCGTTTGAATGCAACAAGGCTTAACTTTCATACAAACGAACAGATTTGAGTTTATTTATATGATATATATACAGCTGACACTAACGTTAATCATATAAGGCCAACATGTCTAACTAACCGGAGATCCTTTAAAAGTAGTAATATTTACCTTTTACTTTGGGACATTTATTTTGGTTTTCATCATTCCGCCTCCCACATTTGTGTAAGGTTGGTTGTGAGGGTTTACTTGACTTTAAAGACAGTCAAGAATGTCAGGAATTTATGAAAGCTGTTGTAAATGTGTTATGCAGTCACCTGTCAAGTAAAGTGTTGGCAAAAAGGTTTTAAAGTGTTGTTTAATTGAACAATGATCCATGACAAAATAAAAGGTGAAAGCTTTTAAGATTAATAAATATTTTGGAAAGCCACTTTACATGACTGACCTACTTCCATTAGTCACTGCCCTGCCCCTGCTCACAAGTGCATTACGTGACAACAGGATTCAGCAGCATTTAATATTTCATTAAAAAGATGCCCTGTACAGTCCTGTTTTATTATTGTTGTTATATAATTATATGAAATGTATAACATATATTGTTGTTATAATAATTGCAATAAAATCCCGTGGTACTGGCATACTCAATGGAAACGCTCATTAGAGTATTGACACTTAACTACCAAACTTCTCCCCACCCTGTAGACTTGCATTCTTTGAGGTGCGTTTCCAATTCTACCGAAAGGAGAAGCTGATGTCAGCATGTATTCGGCATTACTCTGAGCAGGTGATTTTCTATCTGTCTGTTGCCCTTCATATTCATTTTATGAGCTTCTATGAGTTACACTACATTACATTAAACAGATGCTTTTATCCCAAGTGACTTACAATAGAGGACTCAAATCAAGCTACAGATATGCAGAGAACAGAGTAGAAAATGCGGTAACACTTTCTATGAAACCAGAGTTCACAAGACACTATAAACACATTTATAAAGGGTTTAAAATGCATCTATGAAGCTTTATAATGATTGACATAAGTATTCACAACTGTTTATAGATACTTATGACTGCACTTGTAAGGCTTTATAATGCTATGTTATAAGTCTTTACAACTTTAAGTGACACACTGCATCATAAAGCTTCTTTGACCTCTTGATAATGACCACAATAAATTGTTTGTTATAAAGCTTTACAGCAAATTATGGCATGATGACCCTGAATGTGTTTATAGTGTTTAATGAACACTGGGTTGATTGAAAATGTTGCCAAAAAGGTCAGACAAATTCTGAATGTTCGTCTGTTTCTTTTTTAGTTCCTGAAGCAAATGTATGTGTTAGTGCTGGGACTGGATGTGCTTGGCAATCCTTTTGGTCTCATCAGAGGCCTGTCAGAGGGAGTGGAGGCCTTCTTTTATGAACCATTCCAGGTAAGTGTGTGTACTGGTGTGTGTACTGGTGTGTGTACTGGTGTGTGTACTGGTGTGTGTGTGTTTGTCTGTGTGTGTGTGTGTGTGTGTGTATTGGTGTGTGTGTGTATTTGCGTGTGTGCGTGCGTGTGTGCGTGTGCGTGTGCGTGTGTGTGTGTGTGCGTGTGCGTGCGTGTGCGTGTGCGTGCGTGCGTGTGTGTGTGTGTGTGTGTGTGTGTATTGGTGTGTGTATGTGTGTGTATTGGTGTGTGTGTGTATTTGTGTTTGCTCATGTTCTTGATGTTGTGTTAATATAGGGGGCTGTACAGGGGCCAGAGGAGTTTGCAGAAGGCTTTGTCATTGGAGTTCGCAGTCTGTTGGGACACACCGTGGGTAAGACTAATACATGCGCACATTTCGTGACATCACTGAGGTTAAAAATTCAGTACTGCTGTTCGGTGTCTCAACGACACTCGTGTAAGGCCCCATTCACACAGCGACCCTTTTTTCGCTTCCAAAACACAAGAAGCGTTACTGGTATTCCAAACTCCAAAAACTTCAAAAGCGCTTGCTGGAGATTTCAAGTTTATTTACTGTTGTTAAATTACACACCGTCCTCCATTTTTTTTACAGTTGATATTTTTAAACTAAGCTGTCTGCAAGTCACTGTAGCTATGCAACGACCCATTGAGTCATGTCGCAAAGGGTCAAACCGCTTGTCAGCTACAGTGTTCCATAGGAGAATAATTGAATTTGAGCGCCTGGCAGAGGAAAAAAGCCTCGCTGTGTGAATGGCATCTAAGTGTGTAAACAAATGCTGTTAGCTTTGTTTAACTCACCAGACATGGTTAAAGACACAGTTGAACGCAGACATATAGTTGAAAAAGTCCCCCCCCCCACCCATCCTCAAACTATATCCTATGCACTTTACTCCTCCCTCCCCATGCGCAGTTTTAGACAAACAATCACTAATTTCACTGTATGTCCTACTCTACCCAGTATGTCTATGCAAGTGACAATAAAACATCCTTGTGTCCTTGTATCCTTGTATCCAAATGCTTGAGTACCTGTGCTTTTATGTGTGAGTGAAGGAGGAGCTGCGGGGACTCTGTCGCGGATCACTGGCTCCGTGGGCAAAGGCCTGGCAGCTATCACCATGGACAAAGAGTACCAGCAGAAACGCAGGGAGGAGAGAAACAGACCTCCCAAGGATTTTGGAGAGAGTCTTGCCAAAGGAGGAAAGGGTTTTCTGAAGGTACACATCCTGTGCATCTCTTCACAAGTGTTAGTGGTAGTTAGCTGTTAGTGGAGTCACATAGATTATGGCTAGGCTAAGGTGTTCTGTGAGGTTATACTCTTTGACTGATCAACAGAACCATTGTTTAATACATAAGGCCAAATTATGTTTGTAAGAAAAACTTATAAAATTGGAAAAAAATGCATGTAGTGTAGTGTGTAGTTTTGTAACTAGAGTGTGTTGTCCACGTTTCAAATAATACATGTATATGTTACATGTTATTTATATGTTTCTTTCTACAGGGTGTGGTTGGGGGGGTGACTGGAATTGTCACCAAGCCTGTTGAAGGTATGCATTATCACACGTGTGTTACAGTACATTGCATTTAACTGTTGTTTAAAAGTTTAACAGCAGGACTTACAGTGAGTTGAGTACTCGGACAATCCCTGTTATCTACAAGTCATCTACTCCAGGGCTCCCACTCATTATGGAATATCTGGAAAAAATATGGAATTTCAGTAGTGTTTTCCAGACATGGAAAATCATTTGATTATTTATGGGGAAACAGTCAGGACGTACCAGGGAATTTCAGTATCAGTACTTGTTCCCAAAATGTAACACTTCTTGCTATGTACTTTTTAGTCTTTGTGAAATATCACTGCATTTTATTGTAGTCTCCTTTCTGTTGTGCTGTTACAGAAACAGATGTTTTGTGTGAAAACACCTGAACCTGGAAATTAAGAATGCAAATTGACTGTTTTAAAATATCGTGTTTTTTCATCTCAGAACCCCAGGTATATTGTATAACTATTTATACGGAAGGTCATGGAAATTCTGCTTTTTAGTCTGACTTACAGTGGGAACCCTACCTCTCTTACTGCAGAGTTTTGTGTTCTCTGTATTTTAAAAGTCGTTGAAATTTGAAGTCTGGGCATTTACACTTTCTAACATGTATATATTTTTGTCTGCAGGTGCAAAGAAGGAAGGTGCAGCAGGCTTCTTTAAGGGCATTGGGAAGGGACTGGTGGGAGTGGTAGCCAGACCCACTGGAGGCATTGTAGACATGGCCAGCACTACCTTCCAGGGCATCCAGAGGTACGGAAACACCATAATGTAGTAATGGGTTCATGCAAGGACTTGGTCAATAAAGCAAAGTGTTCATGTAAGCTTTAATAAATAACCATAATATTAATAAATAATGAATAAACATCATCTTGCATATTTAGAGAAAGAAACACACCTTTTAGTTTATCTCTCAAAATTATTATTACATCTTTAGACTCAAGTAGCCTAGAAATCTAGACATGCCCTAGCAGTAACAGTTGAAATTTCTATCCTGGATTTGGTAAATAAAGCAAAGTGTTCATGTAAGCTTTAATAAACAATGCACAGTGTCCATGCAAGCTGTTGCCTGCAGTGACAGTTTGAAAAGACAACTGTTGATGCCTCACCTTGGATTGTGCCTTGCCCATCTATCGTTGCCAGACCACACAATTTGATGTTGGCAGGCTTGTCAGGCTTGTAAGACTTCAGTCCAGGACTGAACAGGACTTGTAAAAACCCTTCTCTTCCGAGATTGCTTCCCTTCCTAACAAAACTAACATAACTAACAATCACTAAACCAACTCCCTCTCTCTCTCTGTCCCGATGCAGAAGTACATGTGTCTGTTGTGTCCCTACTCTGCGTCCTTCTACACCTCTGTGCTTATGTCCTCCTTCTTTGTAAGTCGCTTTGGATAAAAGTGTCTGCCAAATGCAATGTAATGTAATGTAATGTAACTTTATCCTTTCTAATCGGCAGAGCGGCAGAGTCGGTGGAGGAAGTGGGTAAACTGCGGCCGGTGAGGCTCATTCGGGAGGACGGGGTGATCAGACCATACAACCTACACGAGGCCCAAGGTTACGACTTTTACCAGGTAAGATTCCTGAGATGTCCTGAGTATGTCTGTTAGAAATGTTATTAATAGTGTGGCTGGGTTAATCAAAGATTAATTAGGTTAAATTAGGTTAATTATGTTAATCAAAAAAGTTCAATGCATTGTTAAGTCCTGAGACTCTCTTTGTCAGTTCACTCTGGTTTGTTCAAGTACAAACACAAATTATAGGTTGTGCTTTTAGTACACAGTTCTGAACAACAGAGGAAATGTGTGGTCATAGTTTTACTGTGTAACATGTTTTCTTCTCTGTTTTCATGCTGCCTAAGGAGGATTGAGTAGTGGTGGGGTGGGTAGGAAGGACTGTAACATCTCACTTTCTGCTATATATAATATATAATCTTATATATATATATAATCTTTAGGTGTTGAGTTTGTAGCAGAATGTGAGATTTTATTAAATAAAGTAACTTTTAATATATTTTGTGTCTTGTCTGTAAAAAGTGCACATTCCTTTTTGTAATCTGCATTCATTAACAATGCTCAACAATATGTTTGAAAATGATTGGTTGTTTGTTTGTGGATTTTGAAAACCTGAAGGCAACAATGACAAAAAAGCTAAGTCTTAACACTTTTCTGTTAAGTACATAATTCCATGTTTGTTCATTTACAGTTTTAGTGCCTTCAGTGAGAATCTACAATGTAAATAGTCATGAAAATAAAGAAAATACTTGGTGAAGAAGCTGTTTTAATTTGAATACTGTTTTGCAAAGCCCTGGAAGTATATAGCCACAGAGGGGAGATTTTCCAAGTATTGGATGAGTACATGTGTGCAAATGGAATGGAGTGGTGTCATTGTGTGTGTTGGGGGGGGGGTTTGTCTGCATCAGTGACTCGGAGGAAAAGTGGAGTTGCAGTTATCAAGCAAAACGCTCCCCATGTATGGATTTACTTTAAATAATAATAATAATAGTAATAAACTGTATTTGTATAGCACAATTCAAACAAAATGTCAAGCTCAAAGTGCTTCAACAGTTTGGCAGGAAAAACACAAGGCAGCATTTGTTGTGGCTTGATGGTGCAAAAAAGGTCGTATTATACATGTCTTTGTTTAAAGACAAATATAATGTGAGGGCGGAGGAGATGAATGCAAGCGGAAGCAAGCGCTGCACGTGAGGGGTAAATTGTAATTCAGGTGAGGCTTACAGACAGTGTGATGCATTATCAGTTACAACTGCTAGAATGACGTTTAAGTCCATCTGGTTGTTGTGAAGGGACTGCAGTGTTGCCTGGGAAACTGTTGAGTAATTGCAACTGTCCATGAAGGTCACATCAGTCAAGTAGTACTTGCCTTCAGTGCCATCAACTGTCAACTATGTATCCAGTCCACTGTATTTAGCCATTTATCTACCTAGCAACCAACATGGCAACCATTAAAAAAATAAAGCAACTATGTCAGAATGAGTATGGCAACCAACACAACTACTGTAGCACCATAACTACACTAGCAACAGCCAAGCAACCAACTCAGGTACCCTTTTGACTTCCTAGTAACGTCTTTCACAATGAGATTTGCATGCAGCTCTGTGGAATGTCAGCGGTGGTAGCAGAATGGAATTCTGGAATAAGCCGAAGGTCTGGCCTACCCAGAATTCCATTCTGCTCCTACTGCTTGCACAGAGCTGCATGTGAATTCAGGTTATAGTTTGACATGTTCTTGTCTGTGTTTTTGTAAAAAAAAAACAAAAAAAAAACCTACCATTACTTTTTAGTTGTCTTTTATTCACTTCCAGTGCTAAGAAATTAACCCATGTATCAAAAACTCCTCAATTTTTAGATTCCAAGATATAAGTGTTTAAAATGTCTCCTATGTTTTTGACCCACACTGCATTATGCTGCGTTCAGACCAAAAGCTACTAAAACGGTAAAATCACTTTTGTAGCTTGTAAAATATATTATTATTTTTTATAATTTTTATTAATTATAAAAAATGTCATTGCCAGTATACTATAGTATTCACCTAAATGCCAGCTGAACATTTAGATGGCCACAGAAGTTTTTTTAAGGATACAAATTTTAACTGTCATTTAAGTGACTGTGTAAGTACAGCAAGTTAAACCACTACTAATGCACAAGTTTGATCTCTGATCCAGTAATTGTGAATCTGCAACCCTGCACATTTCACATTTACTCTTTAGAAGTGCAGTCTAAAAGCCCTCCATACCTGGAATATACAAAAAAAACTGGATAGCCATGCCTGGCTATCGAAACATTTCACTTCACTTGGCCATTCCAACCTATTAGCATTTGTGTTTCATATTCCAAAAATCAACACCATGTGGCAGTCACACCATGTAATGTTATGTGGTACATCTAGTTTATCTGTGTATATGGTGAGATGACCATATACACCCCTGACCTCTGTGCCTGTCTGTGTCTGTGTCTGTTTATACATCTGTGTCCTTGTATTGCAGAGAGCAGAGATAAGACCGGAGGATGGAGAATTTTTCAGGGAACATTTTGATTACCCCGGACACAAGAAGACTATTATAGTTGTAACGAACAGGTATGCACAGCGTCCATTTTGAGACCATTAAAGGCAGATAAATACGCTTACTTGTACTATTACTTTCATGTTGCACAGTGTAAATTTTAAATTCAGTGTGTTTTTATCTGTAAGCAGTTTCACGTTAATGGTTGACATACAAATAGTTCTAAAGCCTGTTTAAGTGACTTTTATCCAAAGCAACTTGCAATAAGCATGTTCTCGTGACTTTTATCCAAAGTGACTTGCAAGTCGCTTTGGATAAAAGCGTCTGCTAAGTGTAATGTAACGTAAAGCGTGATTTTTAAACTGTACAAATTTGCTGGTCTTGTGTGACAGGCGGGTAATGTGTATAAAGGAGATAGAGTTTGTGGGCCACTTCAGCAAGGACTGGGAGTGCTTTTACAAGTTCTTCTACAAGTCACCCACTGTAGAGGAATCAGACCTCAAGATTTACTGCAGGGTAAGATAACATACGATATGACACGATACGATACTATTTCGTTGTCATTTTTGTGAAGACTGAAAATCTTGTGACCCTGGGAGCCTCATTGAAGGCCATGTGTTTCTACTCAAGATGCACAACATGGACCATGTGACATCCACAACATGTACCATGACATAACACGACACACATACACAAATATAACATCATCATACAACAAACACAAATCATTGTCACAACCACATTGTATACACAAAAAAGTGCATCTTGTTGTCTTAAGACTGTCATATGTCTACATTGTGTACAGAGTCACTACAGATTTAAAAAGTGTCAGTAAAGTTTATGTGTTTTGTTGTTTATGTGCTTGAACATGCCTGTGTAATGTGTGTTCGTATATATATTGATGTTGACATTATTGTTATATAGGAACAACATAAGCTGAGGATCACAAAGAAAGATGACCAGGAAATGAGAACTGTGTCCATGAAACATCCTGTACTTGCTGAGGTAAGACTATTACACAGTACAAAGCTTTTCACACTGTTTTTGGTGGTGATCCGGATAACCATCTGGATCCAGAAATGTTTTAAAGGATTCTTCATTAATGTCTTGTAATGTCTTAAGGTGAGAATGATAATAAGGTGGAGACTTAAGCTGCCTTGGCGGAGGTCTGCGCTCTTCAAGTGCTTTTTTAGTTTTAATTGTATTTTTTTTTTTTCCTCAGAAATTGCGGCATGCCATATTGGGTGCCCAGGAGGCTCAACATCAGCAACAGATGACACGCCGCCAGTCCCACCGTCCCAGCCTTAAATAATGACCTGATGTAAAACTTATCTTCTAAATCTTGACTGAGACTTTAGAGTTTAAGTTAGCACTATTTTTGCTATGTGTTGTCCTCAGATTTTGTTTTGTTTCGCTATTTTTTCTACAAGACTATTGCTATTTGTTACCAGATTCATTTGATATAAACTATGAATGTTTGATGAAAAAAATATTGCACTTTTCATTATAAGGTGTTTAGCCTAATTTGTGTCGTGTTAATAAGGTAGGGGTGGCAGGGTTGTGACCAAAGCTGTGGGGGCATACAGGGGAAGGGATATGCCAACGCACAAGCAAAAAGTCACACTTTTTTTTTCGGGGCGCTTATTGGTTCTTTATCTGTCTGTCTATGGCCTGTCTGTATTGTATGCTTGTCAATAAGGAAAAGCTGAAAATAAATCTAGGCACTTCTAAACCCAGCCTTGTCTGTCATCACCATCAAAGTAGTAGTTTTTTTCTACTTATCTACTTCTCTACGTTTCCAAGACTGCTTCCCCTCCTAACAAAGCTAACAACCACTAAACCAACCCTCTCCCTAGGTTCTTCATGATTGTATAATTCTGCCTCTGTAGGAAGTATGTGTGTCTGTAGTATCAACGCAATTCTGTCACCCAATTCTACCGCTGCCCTTCATCAGGTAGCCATCCCCAAACTACATTCTACACACTTTACTCCCCCCTCCCCATGCACAGTTATAGACTAACAATCACTAATTTCACTGCATGTCTTACTCTACCCAGCATGTGACAATAAGCCATCCTTGTGTCCTTGAACTGATTAACTGAAGGCCAAATGATTATTGCCCTCTGGCCCTTACTCCAGTGATCATAAAGTGCTTTGAGAGACTGGTTCTCCAGCACATTCAGGACAACCTTTCCCCAGACTTCGACCCAATTCGCATATCGCGTGAACAGATCCACACAGGACGCCGTTGCTGTAGCTCTCCACTCTGTACTGAGCCACCTGGAGCAGCAGCAGAGCTATGTCCGGATCTTTGTGGAATACAGCTCAGCCCTCAACACAATCCTTCCCGACATTCTTATCAGCAAACTGGACACTCTCGATCCAATAAAATCCACCCCCTTTTTTTACTCCTACCTCTTTAACCTGCCCCCTTTTTAAGTCTTTATTGTGTCTGGCAATTTATTTTTTACATACATATTTGCACTGAAGAGTAAGTTGCTTTTAATCTCATTGTACATGTGTATAGTGTACATTGTACATGTGTGTAGTGACAGTAAAATTCATTCTATTCTATTCAATTTTATTCCATAGCACTAGCAGCTCACACCACAATTCCCAGCTCAGGAGATCCTCTAGTGGTGAAAATCAATCAGTTAGACCTACACAGCATAACTATTTGAACCTGGATTTGTGAAAGTGAGGCCTATTACCGCTGTGAGTCATTGAAGATTCGATAATTAAAATAGCTTATTATGTAGGGTAGCCAGAAATCAATACTGCTATGCGGTACATCTACTTGGAGTTGCTGATTCAGTTGTTTTCTGCCTGTTGGACTTTTTGACACCTGTCTCACATGTAACCCAACATAAAAGGTTGTATTACAAATAAGATTATCAATAAAATACGTTACATTTTTACATTAGGCGAAATACAGTTTTATTATTAATGCTAATGATACATGACAATGGGGCTACAAATGTTTTCTATTATATGCAGCATGCAGTGTATTACCAGTAAAATAAACTTACTCAAGGTAGTGTGTAACAATCTTTATTTTTTTTAGTCATCAAGTTTCATTTCATCCAGTACCTTAGGCACATTTCAGTCCTAAAACTGAGGGTACTCAACATTTCTGGATCCAAGATTTTTTTTATGTAGGTATAGTAAGTATGACGTTGCTCATTTAACTGGAAAGAATTAAATTTAAAATACCTGAATGACAAATTTCTAACATTTTTTTTGTAAAAAGGCTTGCCATAGTCGCTCACCTTATGGGACGTTGATGACTCCATTCTCACTGACCAATCCACTGACGAAACGACATTACGTCGGTGTGATGACAATTGTGGGCGGATCTTCATTGGTTGCACAAAAATATTAGTTAAGAAAACATTTAGTTTGAACCAGCTCGTTGTGTACATTGCTTGTGAGTATGAATTTTGTCATTTTAAAAGCGTTATGACATGCAGTGAATCTTGACTCGTTTGATTTTTAGATCAAGTGAAATCATGTTGCATAAGTGTCGTGTATAGGTGATGTGTTTTAGACGTTCGGATGTAGTAATGGTGATCTGCGTGCTTTCCTTAAGAACATGTTTTGATCTAATTCTTTGTCAAGAATTATTGAAGGCGAAACGAGCCGGTGTATAGGCGGATTTATAATGCAATTCGGTTTTTTTTGGCAGTTGTATTACAGGTGTGCATTTACACGTGCAGCCTTTTTTTATGCACGGATAATGCAGGCTGCTCATTCGCCTTTAATGTAACATTCCCGTTCATAATCCACACACAAAGTACCTAAAACATGCTGGTACCTGGAGGTAAACCCTGATTCAGTTCCGATTAGTTATCCCTTTTTTACCCAACTGTATTGAAATCCCGTTGTATTTAAACTATTTGACTGCTTACGGTTTGTGTAAATCACTACCATCTACCCCAAACCAATTGATAACATTGTAAAGGATCATTTATACATTAGGAATTTAGGCATTGAACTTTAGGAGGAAGTTCACGTCCACTGTCTTCCCTTGATCACATGGGAGAGAGTGGTGCGGTCGATGTCCCATTTCCTCAGCGTTAGATAAGTGGTCAACACTGTGACTTTATAATAAAACAGTAGCTAACATATATTATGAAATATATTTATATTAATATATTATATATTAACTTAACATTCCATCCTATTGCATTTTTTTTGTCTTTGGTGACTCCTGTTTGACAAACCAGTCCCCTCAGGGGATTGAAACAGGTAGACACCAAACAAGACTGCTTTGTTGTCATTCGGCATCACCAGGTAATCTGTCCCAGTAGATCCGCAGTTCAGCACATCTGCAGGTGTTGCATCACTATGGCTGAGATGGGCCCATTATTGTTTTTATAGTCTTTAACCTAACTGGTTTCCAACTAACTGAGTGGAGAGACATTTTCTGTCATTAGGGACACAAACTGCTGAAAACCTGTTCTTCTTCTTATTGTTGTTGTTGTTGTCACCGTTATGATGATGATGTTGTTGATGATGATGATGATGATGATGATAATGAGGAGGAGGATGATGATGAATATTATTATTATTATTATTATTATTATTATTATTATTATTATTATTGGCAGTAAGGCTGAGAGGACACCCATTGTGTTTGTAACTTTTTGTTATTATTATGCTATTACTATTCTTCCCCCATGGCAGTCTATGGCAGCTCCTGGAACCATATGCAGGAAATATAGTGTAACACATGTTGTAGCATTGCAAAACACTGATTAGCCAAGATTACCCTAATATAAAAGACATCTAATCTAATACAATACCAGACATGAACTACTTTCACTTTCGCAAGTCTTTCACAGCAGACACAATTACATATGTTGAATGAAAAGAAAAAATTCTGATGACTGTTTTCTCAGAGAGGCACCTTAAGTCAGAACCAGGGGCGTCACTAAGATTTAAAACAAAGGGGGCTTAACCCTCAGGGTTGTTAGATAATAGAAATAGAAATAGATAATAAAACAATAAAAAAAAACAACACTATTTTGGGTGTTTGGGTCACTGCCTTTACTTTTAAGCTGTTATCTTGGTCATTATACAGGCTATATGCATGCCCTATGTCAGGATACTTGAGGCTATCCACACCTGCAATCTGTCATTTTGTGTGCTGGTATTTACTTTGATTTTATATTAGTTAGTTTATCAGGAAAAACATATCTGTGTTGTTTACTTGTAAATAATATCTGAATGTTCTATTTCATTTCCAAAGTTTTGTTCCACTAATTGTGGTGTCAAAATCTGTAATCACCTCGTGTCTTCATGGCTTTAAACCTAAAACCTTTACCACCTGAAGTATGCATTTTTCAGCATTTTCAGAGTGTGAGTTACCCTTTCATAATTGGGCATACTAACTTCTGCGGTGGGTACTACTGTTGTACGCTTAACGCTTAGCAATAAGTACATTAATATGTTGGTACCCCCAACCTTGTTATTTTGGTCTCTTTAAGGGGGTACTGTGTCTTGATCAGGGGGTACTGTACCCCACAGTACCCCCTGTAATTCAAACTATGCTTCCTGTATACCTACATGAAACCTTTTCTCATCCCACAGTCTCCCACTTTACCCCTCTGTCTTCTTACTTTA
Organism: Setipinna tenuifilis; assembly: GCA_030347295.1. NCBI lineage: Eukaryota > Metazoa > Chordata > Actinopteri > Clupeiformes > Engraulidae > Setipinna > Setipinna tenuifilis. The sequence goes on along the minus strand of CM059280.1, from coordinate 4,858,190 downwards.
CCTGTCTTCCTTAAAGGTTGACAGCTGAAATGCCACCACAATCCTCCAAAGCCACTGCTGAAGAAAATGGCAAGTCTGTGCAGTACGGCCAGTGGGGGCGCGCTTGGTATGTCTGATGCATTTCTTCAGTTTTATAGTGCAGTAACCACTGTCCTAGCCTGGTAAACCAACCATTCGTATTTCCCTTCATTTTGTACAAAGGGTCTAGATCTTTCAACTATGTCGTATAATAATGACGTGAGCTTAAAGGGTACAGTGCTACAAAAACTAGAGCATGTTAGTGTGACATTGTTAAAGGAAAGCTGAAGTATAGACAGAACTGCTGGTGTTCAAGAATTTTATTGTTTTTCAGTCATTATGCATTTCATTCAGTTGGGGCAGCTGTGACCTGTTGGTTAGAGAGTTGGTCTTGGGATCAGCGGGTCGCAGGTTTGATTCCCTTACCAGGAGGGGAAAATGTGGGTGGGGGAGTGAATAACCAGCACTCTCCTGCACCCTAATTCATAGCAGAAGTGGCATTGAGCAAGGCATCTAACTCCACATTGCAAGTTGAGCTGTCAGCTAAATGCAATGTTATGTTTTGTAGCTTGACTTATAATTGTAATTTTAATTGTAATTGTAATTTAATTGTATTTGTAATTGTGTAGCTTGATTGGATTGATTGATGAAAGCACCTGTATGTAATGGTGACCTTAATGTTCTTCTAAATTTCAGGCAAGTGGACTGGTTTTCTCTCATCTCAGTGATCCTGCTACTGTGCTTCGCTCCCGCAATCGTCTTCTTCTTCATCGTGACGTGCCAGCAGTACCAGTGCTCCATCAGTCACATCCTGATTGACCTGTCCAGCGGTGACTCCACTCTGCTCTCCATCTGGGACCAAACACCCTCTTTCTCATGGACAGCAGCTAAAACGTACTCCGTTTGGGTCATTTTTCAGGTAAGTATCATTTTATATTTGGTATTCTAATAACGAATACCAGGAGTTCATCACTAATGAGATTATTTTCCCAACAGTTGGTGCTTTACATGTGTCTCCCTGACATAACTCATAAAATATTGCCTGGCTATGTTGGAGGAGTTCAAGATGGAGCTCGAACCCCAGCAGGTAACTAAACACATTGGACTGTCAAGTCCATATCTTTTTTAACCATATGTGGCCAAAAAAAGCTGGCAGTGTCAGTTACCTTTTAATTTAAAGATGAGATATTGGTTGCAATAGAGAGACATAGCTAAAATGATTTTCAGGGCCAAAGTCACATTCAAACTGCACGGGCTAAACTGCACAGGATGACTTTAGTTACACCGTTATTACATTCATTGTTACATAAAGTATTCAAGAGATCTTAGGACTCACATTTTTCCACCTGGGACCCAAAACAAAATTGATTTATTGATTAATTGATTGATTGATTAATTCATTAATTACTTTGATCTTAATTACCGACTGGTCACACTGATTGGGTCACATACGACCTGATCCTTTTGAATGAGCTAGAACTGCTTGATATTAACTAACCAAAAATGACTTACTGCACACATGGTCATAACGAAAGTGTTCTTCTTACGTTGACATGCATTGCAAAGTGTAATATTTTTATGCTTACATTCATGTCTACTCAGGTCTCATTAATCAATACCAGGTCAATGGGCTTCAGTCCTGGATTATCACCCATGTGCTGTGGCTACTCAATGCCAAATACTTCCACTGGTTCTCCCCAACTATAATCATTGATAACTGGATCCCACTGCTGTGGTGCACCAACATTCTGGGTTATGCCGTGTCCTCCTTTGCGTTTATCAAAGCATATCTGTTCCCAACTAATCCAGAGGACTGGTAAGGATCACAATGCAGTGGGAATTGTGCTTAAATAACACATTCTAAACATTGAAACGATAGTATGTTGGACTAATCTTTCACTTCAGTAGTGTGCCACTGTAAAGATAATTCCTGTGCATATCAGCTTGGTTAGAATGGGTAGAGAATGTGTATGAAAAAATAGCAGTGAATGCAAGTGAGCTAGGCGTCCTAATTGGCCTTATATGTGTTTAAGTATTTCTAGGTGTTGTTATGGAATTAGACCTCTTTTAACATTTGGTGCTTATTTTCTGCTTGACTCAGATTGACTTGTCTATTTGCAGCAAATTTTCTGGTAACGTACTGTACGACTACATGATGGGAATTGAGTTCAATCCTCGGATTGGGAAGTGGTTTGACTTCAAGCTCTTCTTTAATGGCCGACCTGGGATAGTGGCTTGGACCCTCATTAACCTGTCTTACGCTGCTAAGCAACAGGAGCTCTATGGTTATGTAACCAACTCCATGATCCTAGTCAACCTGCTACAGGTAAGCTTTCCCTGCACCTCCCATTATTCTTACATTACAGTACATTACACTTCATTACATTACATTACATTACATTACACTTAGCAGACTCTTTTATCCAAAGCGACTTACAAAAAGGAATTATCCTAGTATGTGGTTAGGGACATCAAGAACCATTTATCAGTTGTATATACATGGATGTTGATTGTCTGAATTTACACACATATATAGTACATTTTTCTCTCGCCAAGCAAGACATGGAGAAACCTGCCTTTTGAAGTTCACTGTCACTGTCATGCAGTCATGTTCAGTCAACTGTAACTGACTATGAAAACATCCTTCTCCTTCACATGTGGTGTGATAAATTTCCTTGATATGCACATTTGTCTGTTGTGGATACACTATTTAAAATGTATTTGCCCTTTCCTTCAGGCTATATATGTACTGGACTTCTTCTGGAATGAGGCGTGGTACCTGAAGACCATTGACATTTGCCACGATCACTTTGGCTGGTACCTTGGCTGGGGAGACTGTGTATGGCTGCCTTTCCTCTACACTTTACAGGTTTGGGAATTAAATAAAAAATATATATACAGCAGTGTAACTGTGGTATAAACAAAGACACATACAGGTGTTATAAAATGACTTTCGTGTTTTACCTGTATTTACCTGTAAGATCCCTTTTTCCTTGTCGCTGTGTCTGTAATTCGTTCTGTTAGCTTACTCGTTAAACTATTTGTGAGGCTTGTGAGATATTGTTTATTACTAGCTAGCATCTGTGAATGTGGTAGACTTATAGGCTCATGATCATAAGCTCTCATAGTCAAGGGAGACATAAAATCTACTAAAAACTACTGCAAGGGCCATAAAACTACTGCAAGGACCCCTGCACACAAAAACTCTGGACCTTCACTGCCCTCCTCCCTCTGAAACCAAATACTGTTTTGGAATGCTTCAGAATTATCCATACCATTAGTACTGAGGTTTTTGTCATTGTGAGTTTTTGTGAATTCAGTTCTTGCTTTAGTTCACTAACTTTTGACACCGCTTTTGACTAAGTAAAATGGCACCATTTGAGCTTTATTACACATTGTGTTTTTACTTATTTGTATCATATACAAGCCTATTGTACTTTTAGTTTATTATTATGTTTGTCATCATGTCTTCCTGTCTTGTTCACTGTGGGCCTAGGGAGCATTGCAATTTCAAATTCTGTGTGTGCAACCTGTACATATGGCTTTTGACAATAAAACTGACTTTCACTTTCTTCACAAACAGGGCCTTTACCTGGTCTACAACCCCGTCCAGCTCAGCACCCCTCACGCCTCAGGTGTGCTGGTCCTGGGCCTGGTGGGCTACTACATCTTCCGCTCGACCAATCACCAGAAGGACCTGTTCCGCCGGACCGAAGGAAAGTGCAGCATCTGGGGTCGGAAGCCCGCGTTCATCGAGTGCACGTACCACTCCGCCGACGGCAGCGCCCACAAGAGCAAGCTAATGACGTCCGGCTTCTGGGGTGTGGCACGCCACTTTAACTACACTGGGGACCTGATGGGCTCCCTGGCCTACTGTGCGGCCTGCGGGGGCACACACCTTCTGCCCTACTTCTACTTTGTGTATATGACCATCCTGTTGGTGCATCGCTGTGTGCGAGACGAGCACAGGTGCGGTGCCAAATATGGCAAGGACTGGAAGAGATACACAGATGCTGTGCCCAACAGGCTCATACCTGGACTATTCTAGAGGGGAGGTGCAGATCGGAAGATTCAACCTGGTTTTTTAATGACTTTTGCAACTACACTACACATGTGAAATCATGTACTGCCACTAACAACATAATTCCCTCTTGAGACGATCAGCCAAACGAATGCCCTGAGCCATAAGTAAATGAACGGTTTTATCAACAGCACACATGAAGACATCCCTGTCTCTCTGTTCTTCACTGCTTTTGTTCATTACTGTTTGTAATAATGTAAGTATGAGCAACCTGAATATGGTAGAGATGCTGATGTTTAGGGTGGAAAATATAAATTAATGATTTGCATAAGACAATACAATTGGTGTTTTTAAAAAGAAGGGGTCACAGAGAATACATGCCTTTGTTGTTTTATCTCAATAAAAAAAATAAAATCAAGTCTATGTTGGGTACTGCTGCAATCAAATTTAAACTATTGTGATGCTTAGCAGTAGATATGTGTATATGCAGAAGGTCAATATAGTAGCCATGTAATAGTGGCTCTATTACGTCTCAACGTAAAGGGAAGTGACTTAGCTATTACAGTGGTGCTATGACAACAACCTGCCCATTGATGCCATCTACAAGAAGAGGTGCAGGAGCAGGGCACTCAAAATAATAACCCCCCACTAGCCTGCATATAAAAGAAAACCTCAAAAATGTTTTAACCTTTAAGATAATGATGTAGGAGATATTTGATGCAGAAATCTTTTTTTTTTGTTTAATTTTGACATCCAAAATCCAAATGCAATCCAAATCCAAAAAGAAAGAAAGCGTGAAGGTTTTTTTTGTAGAATTAAATGTGATTAAGTGTGATGTTAAATGGAATATTACAACAGGGGGCTTGTGAGGGTTTAAAAAACACCCTGTTCCAGCTGCTGCCTTCTGGCAGGGGATATGGTAATCTTCGCGCCAGGACAAGCAGGCTCAGGGACTCCTTTTCATTACATTACACTATATTACACATACATTACATTACATTACACTTACATTACACTATATTACACATACATTACATTACACTTACATTACACTATATTACACATACATTACATTACACTTACATTACATTACATTTAGCAGACACTTTTATCCAAAGCGGCTTACAAAAAGGGGGACATAATAAGCTGACAGAGGTGTAGAAGAGCACAGAGTAAGCAGACTACCCTTATACATGCAAGGAGATGCATGTGCCTAAGGAAGATTCCCTCAGCAGGGACACTACACACACACACACATAAACCTCCTACACACGCAGACTTATACAAGCATGAGACATCTGCTTAGTAGTAGTTAGTTTTGTTGGGAAGGGAAGCAGTCTCTGAAGACAATGATCTTTACAAGGAGGAGAATGGTCTTTTTTACCAGACTATCAGATTCAACACCCTGTGACACTTTATTGCCTAATGTTTTATTTGCTTGTTCTGTTTTACTGATTGATGCTTTAGATTGCTTTATTACTTAGTTGTTTGTTTATTTGTACGTTTGTGAGGCTGTGAGAAGGGTGGGAACCTAAGATGCTCGTGTATTATAAAAAAATATAACTTCTCATGCAGCAGTAGACTTGAAACTTAAAATAGCTTAACATGTAGGTGCGGTACAGGTGGTTTTAAGACACTAGAAGTGTCAGCATCCACCCATATCTTAAACTATTCTTGCAAGGTGATTTTAATACATAAACTGGCTACAACTGGGTCCAAGACAGTTTTAGTACACTCAGCTGTTGTATGTTGTGTATGGGCACACGGTGGGGTGCATTATCATTCTTTTTGCATTTTAAGATTACTCAAATGTTTAAACTTAAACTAGCTGTTATTAATGACTGCAAAAACAACCCCCTGGCCACAAGCCACACACAGCAGTTGCGAAACAGCTCAGTGGACAGCCTTGTGGCTGACGATTGTGCTAGAACGTTAACGTATGTTCACACCTACTGTCAGCAAAACTTCAGAAGGGCTGCTGATACAAATACACCCACATGCTTGTTTTATGTCTACACTTCATGTTGTGAACTCACTACATGGATAACAGTTGCTGGCATAATCTAGTACTCTTAATGCATATGAGAAAGTGCAAGAATGACCTAGTGGTACTCTGACACATAGAGTGAACACATAGTGCTGTGCTGTGTTCAGATACATTCTTTTTTGAATGGTCAAAATGGTTGATATAAAAAGATGTTGGATCACAATTACCATATCAGTGAAACCTGATGTTTTTTTCTGTATTGATGGCCAAAGCATTGAAACAACATTGATTTACTTTATCATTCAACATTGTTTCCATATTAAATTTGGGTGCAAACCAGACATGATTTAATGTTGCCAAGGATGTTGATTTAATGTAGTTTCGATGTCAGCCTGTTATCTGGGTACATTGTCAGATAGGCAGGCAGGCCTACTATATATTGTTTAAAATGTGGCACTGTACTGCCAGAACGGCCCTGTACCTACCCCCAAAATAGGACCAGTAGCATAAAAAACATAGTAATATATTGTAATAACACACAGTACAATTTGTAAATGCTCACTGCCTGCCACAGAGTGCTGCTCAGACCATGACTTGCAGTAAAGGAAGACAAGAAAGAGGAAAACATGGAAATACAACTGACGGATCCCACAGTATTATACTTCAAGGAACTAATACTGTAGCCTAAAATGATTTCGCTGTTTCACAGGCTGTGTTTATATTGATATATATTTTTTAATTTTTATAGGATTCAAGCACGTCTTAAAACCCCTCCACTAGTTGCACGCAGGTTACTATAAGTCAAGATTTGGGCGCTTATTATGTGAACGCTGTCTGTTTAACACCATGTTTACAATCTGTGATCGGGAGCCGACAGCTGAGGGTGAGTCGTGACAGGTCCACTCAACCCCAACTTGTCTAAGAGACCTTAAACCAACTGACTCCCGCAACACGTTTTGGGAAGTCACAAGACTCCACAAAATACTCGTGTCAAACCGTTTTAAACAGTGCGACAAGTCCCTCCGTCTACAACCACAGGCGTGAAATGACTGTAAAATGCTACGTGGGACATGGGAGGAGCTGTCATTTTTTGGTGGTTCCGCATATAGTTTTCATCTGTGAGCAGATGTCATTTTGAAGAGTTCGCAAAACTTGTCTACAGGTAGGCCTACCTACTCTTACTTTATGTTATACCTAGGCTACTTTATGTTCATTACTAGGTTACTTTTGCGAAACAATAAACGTGGTCACCGTGTTTGATTTTGTCCTAATGTGTTTTAAAAGGAACAGACGCCAGCCTACTCAACGCGGAGGTGTTAAAACAAGCAGGGAGACTACCACACGCAGCAGACTGTATGGAAACGGAGCCTCTTTTGACGGGAAGCATTACTCAACG
>CM059280.1:4830768-4845768 GCA_030347295.1 Setipinna tenuifilis | reverse complement strand
AAACACTCAAAATTATTTTCACAGTATGCAGTACATTTACTGTAACTGAATTCCTGAAGGTACTCTGTTATTGAGTACTCATCAACAGTCTTACTTTATATCATGCTGTTCAGTGACTCCAACTAATATCTCTACAGCAGTCTGTACTGCAGGCTACTATTTGCATAAAATATTAATATTATGGAAAAACTCTTCCTCTTACTCTGTTGCATTTCTCTGTGTCCTGAAGGGGTCTAGGCACAACCATAGCAGTCATCCTGAGTCTGGCGTTTCTGGAGAGGCCTTCGTCCTTGTCCTATACGTCTGATCCCCGGTATAAGCCTTTACCTTGGGAGCCACCATGTGGCCTCACAGAAAGCATAGAGATGGTGTGCCTTTGCATCTTCATTTTGGATTTTTCTGTGAAGGTAAGGGAAATGATTACATCACCTCTCAGGATGACAGATTTGTAATTCAAGGCCATCATTCTATGTTATACTTTCATTTTTATACGAAAGACGTATGGAGCAAAGAAATTAGTCATATTTGAGCTACATTTACTTAAGGTAAAATGTTACTCTGGTATAAGTACAAGTTACAGTGTCCCAACAAGCTGTGACATCTTAATATTTATGTAACAAGATATTTTTTAAAACAAATCAACTTACTGATTTGTGAATTGCTGCTAAGAAAACAATTCTGCAAAACTCAGAATCAGTTTGCATTAGGACAGTGGTTCTTAACCTTGTTGGAGGTACCGAACCCCACCAATTTCATATGCTCATTCACCGAACCCTTCTTTATTAAATAATAAAATATGATACGAATTAACATGATGAGTCATGTGTATCTTGACCTCTGTGGCGGAGGCTCCACCGAACCCCTGAGACCGACTCACCGAACCCCTAGGGTTCGATCGAACCCAGGTTAAGAACCACTGCATTAGGATATCAATGTAACTTTAAAATAAAGTGAAATACAGATCATAATGCACATTACGCAGTTTTGAGCCTTTGAGCCTTGAGTTTCATTTTATTCAGTTTGTTTAATTTTGTAATCTAATTACTAATTAAGAAAACAATTGAATTAAGCGAATGCCCTTTGAGGGATTGCATTGTTTGAAGTAGCGTTTGCTGACCACTTTTTAACATTTCATCTATTTTTTTCAGAGTTATCTGATTGGATGGGATGAGTTCTGGAAGACCAAGTGGCTAATTGGCTACGTTTTTGTTATATCAGCCTCAGTTATTGACTGGACATTGTCCATAAGCATGCTATGCAATGAGGTAACACAAGATTTGATTTTTTTAACTGAACCTTTGCAACACGTACTAAAAATGACAGCCTTTCAAAAAGGTGTTGCATGTGATTATATCTGCACAATCATGTTTGATCTTATTGTGTAGATAGATGTATTACTTGAGATGTTTTAAAAAATGTTGGGCTAGATCATGGGGCTTTAGCTGCGGGTCCAAGGATGGAAAAAAAAGATGCTACAAAAGCATCAGAAGAATGTAAAAAAAAAAAACTTTCTATGTGTTTGACATGCAAGGCATGCAAGTTACACATAAATCATCATGCAATCAAATGTTAATTATTAATTTTATTAACAATGTAATTAAAACATGTTAAATGACCATACTAGACCGTACTAAATGACCATACCAGGCCATACTAAATATATATATATATGTATATGCCCTGTTGTCAACTATAGACCTTGCGAGTTCGGAGAGTTATCCGTCCGTTCTTCCTTCTTCAAAACTCCTCCCTGATGAAAAAGACCTTGAAGTGCCTAAAGCGAACACTCCCAGAGATGGCAAGGTAATAGCAAACACCAACATGCAGAAGGGGGTTCTCTAAAAGTTACTCTACAACTCTGCAACTAACTGTGTGCTCAGACTGGGAGCTACTAAATGAAGCAGCTGAAGAAGCCCAAACTTTCAGTGGCTCATGTCACTCATCTCACTTATGATGTGAGACATCAAAATGTTCAATCATACTTTTTAATTTAATGGATGTCAGTAAATCTACACGATCCAATTGGTTATCACCAAACCACATCATAGCGCATTACCATAAAATCAGCTACATTGTAACTCCTCTTTTGTGCTCTGTTTGCCAAAGGTGCTTCTCCGACTGCCTTGTTATTCTTAATTTTGCTGTATCCATAGAGAACGAATCACTACTGCCATTGTAGTATCGCTAGTTGCTCTTGGTCTGAACGCACAGTAATATTTTAATACCATAATCTTGTATTTCATTTTAATTTGTAGACTGTAGGGTTATTTCGCACTAAACCACCCTATCTATCATTTCGTTTGTACAGTGTGATCCTGCTGCTGGCTCTCCACCTGTGTCTGTTTACGATGTTTGGAATGCTGCTCTTTGCTAAAACAGAGGTAATGTAACGTACACACTGCATCATGGCCATGACCAGCAGTTTGGCAGCAGAAGCTCAGCATAAACGTCACCTAGGACACAGAGACATTTTGAAGAATAGAATGGCATGGAATAGAACTTTATTAATCACTTCAGGAGAATAGAATAGAATACTATAATAGAATATAACTTTATTAATCACTTTAGGGGAATAGAATAGAATAGAATAGAACTTTATTAATTACTTCAGGAGAATAGAATAGAGTAATGGAATGGAATAGAATAACACTTTATTAATCACTAATCACAAATCAAAATACTGTAAAAAGCAGGTCTTCATGCAGTTTGGCGGCATGCTATTATATTAATGGTTGATTCAGATTGTTGACATGGCAATACCTGAGTATGGTACCATCCTTAAACCCCAGACACTCTTGTCACGGCTGCCCCCTGATTATGTGTTTGGTGGGTGAAATTTGAAGTGGAAATTTCGTTGTGTGCACTGTGCTATGTAATCGCAATGACAAATGGGAATCAAATTCTTTGTATTCCTACTATACAGAATCCAAAGTACAATGGAGAGTGGGCAAGCTACTTCCGAGACCTCCCAACGTCTCTCTCGTCACTGTTGGTGCTCCTTACTACTGCAAACAACCCAGATGGTACGGCAAACCTGCCCATGTTACCTGCAAGCATGTCTTTCTCTTGGCTGTGTTGTGTTCTGTTTTCACGTTTGTGATTTTTTTTTCTCTTACAGTGATGATTCCAGCATACTCTTTGCACAGAGGATATTCCATCTTCTTCATTCTCTTCAGTGTATTTGGTTAGTACTAATGTCATAACCCAATGTTCATACAGCTCATTTGCACAATTCCTGCCACACCTTTAGAGTCAAGTTACATTCCAGTCAAACCTAAAACAGACATAGGCCAGTACATTTGTCCGTCTGAACTCAAGACTAGATGTTTTCTTTTTCACAAAAACAGCAGTAACGTCTCAGATATCTTAGGTGTGTAGTATTATTACACTGGGTGTTAACACTACAAACAGCTAGAAACAGCCATATCATATCATATCATGTTTTTGCTATTTTTCTCTAAGTTAGCTGAGTATTTTTGTTTACAATGTGGTGTTTTATAGTGTTGTACGTCACTTTGTAGAAAAGTGTCTGCTAAATACTATAACTGTAACAGTAAAATACTATAACTTTTAATACTAAACTTTTAATACTAAATACTATAACTGTAACAGTACAAAATAACCTGTACCTGGTGTGTAAACTTGATTGTGAGTATAAAAATGTAAAATAATAAAAATGTCTTTTTCTCCCATCAGGAACATATTTTATTATGAACTTACTCACTGCAATCATATATAATCAGTTCAGAGGGTACCTGTTGGTGAGTACTGACATGATTCCTGGTATTGGTTTGACAGATTTTTTATTCACTGTATCTTGGGGCATTGACACACACAAATAATATATAAACCGCATGTCCTGCACAGATATATAGACCTCATCTTCTGCACTTGACTACAAGATACTAGTATATACTACAATATACTACAATATACTAATATATACTAATATATGTAAGCAGTGCATTTCTGCGTAAGCTTAGTAACCTTCTGTTGTCTCCCACAGATGTCTGTACAGACGTCCATCCACAGGAGGCGTTTGGGCATACATGCAGCTTTCATGGTCCTCAGCTGCCAGGGCCAAGACCACAGCAAGGAGACAACAGACACAGACACAGAAGAGTAAGTAGAATAGTAAATGTAGTAAATTAACTAGGGTTAACCCTAACCCTAGAAAAACCAATATTTATCTGGTATGGAAATGGGCATATCAGTTAATTCGCCATATCACATCAAAGCGTTTTGACATATTGCATGACCAACTGGGTGGGAAGGGCATTCTACAGCTTGGGGGTAATGGACTCAAAATCTTGGCAGTATTTTCTCTAAGATTTCTTTCAAGGTATGGGGGCAGAACAGTGCTTACTTAAAGTCACATGACATGGTTAATTCGGCACACCTGTGCAGGTAATCAGTGCAGCTAGGCATTGTGGGAAATTGAGTCCCAAAAACACTTTATACCTAAAATGAAAACATAGGAGCTACTACCTATTGACACACTGATACTTACAATTAGCGAATGTTATCAATCAAATCTTTTTGTTGTTTAGCAATGCATGTACTTGATATTGATATTATATATGTATGTATATGATATTATATGATCCTGTTGGTCTCTTTTTAGTGAGCAAGTCCAAGGGTCAGCCGTGTTGAAGGTGATGAAGAGGATAAAGATGAAATCTTACTACAGACAAGCCATTATAAAGGTGATATAAGAATTGTGATGAAAGACTAAAACCGTTTTGGCTACAGTGTGTTTATTTTGGCATTAATGTCTTGGTATTTTCCCTGGTCTTTGTCCCTGTTTGCTTTTTTTTTAGAATATAGCTGCTGATTGTCCAATGTCAGGTCAGACGTTCCAGAGGTTGTTTGACGAGCTGGACAAGGATCAGATAAAAGAGGTGGTTTTTTTTATGGTGGTCCAGCATATGGTATTGTAAAGGTGTATGTAGAGCTTCATTGTAACATTGACTTCATTTTATGTTGTGAACTCATAAGTCAGGCCGTAACACACATCTAGAAACATTTCTACAAACAACTTCTACAAACAACCACCTCTTGTATTAGGTGACATACAGTACAGGCCAAAAGTTTGGACACATCTTCTCATTCAATGCGTTTTCTTTACTTTCATGACTATTTACATTGTAGATTTTGACTTAAGGCATCAAAACTATTAATGAACATGTATGGAATTATGTACTTAACAAACAACTAACACTTTTTTTGTTAAGTACATAATTCCACACCTTTTCATTCACATGTGTCCATTCATAGTTTTGATGCCTTCAGTGAGAATCTACAATGTAAATAGTCATGAAAATAAAGAGAACGCATTGAATGAGGAGCTGTGTCCAAACTTGTAGTGTATGTAGCGCTTCACTGTAAAATTGATAATGAAAAAGACTGTTAGCACATTGATGTTAGCACTGCTGTTAGCAGTGGCAGTAGGAGTGAAGTGCTTGTGGTTCTTTAATGAACAAAAACATATATCATATTTCTGGCAAATGTGTACATTAGTATTTTTATTTGTTTTTGCATGTCTTACCTCCCTGCAACGTATAAGCTTTACAAACTATAATGTTTTGTACTAAAAGATTAATTGTGTGTTTAGCCGTCAATCCTATTGAACTAGGAGAATACTGCCCTGTGTCAGTGGTGTTGTGTCAGGTTATTGGTTGTCAGTGAAGACTAACACTAAGATGATGCATTCTTTTGAAAGAGTGGGTTAGTATAGACTCTACTTAAGCTGTGTATGATCACAGTCCCTGTTGACTCACCTGACTATTGTCACTCCCTTTGTGTAGCACCCTTCCCAGCCAGAGTACGAGCACAACTTTCTGCAGCATCTGCAACACATCGTCAGTCACTACTCCGTCACTGTGCTGGGGAACGCGGTCGCTCTTGCCAATGTCATCTGCATATGTGTGAGTACCAGTTTGGTTGATACTTGTGCTGGTAAACATGCATTGAATAATGATATTTAATTAAGATTAGACCTCACAGAAGAGTTGAGATATTTTAAGGCTAAATCATAAATGATAAATCATAGATATAAACAATTGTAAATTGACTTTAATTGTTATGACAGTAGACACATTTTAAGATTTAGTGTTTTTGTTTGTGAATATGTATTTCAATGACTAGTATACGTATTTGCTGGATGGAATGGAATTTTTGGAAATGGAATTTTTCAAAATTTCAAAATTCCAAATTCCAAATGTATTCTCACTGTCTCCTACAGACTATTTTAGTGCTGGACTCTGAGAAACCAGTTTCAGAGCGTGAGGATTATTTAGAGGTAATACACGACTCCTTCACCAGCATTACTTAGTTTTTAAAATTTCTGTTGTGCTCATAATGAATTTGATATCTGAAAAAAGCAATGACACAATTTAACCTTTACCTACTTTCCAGGTCATCAATTGTGTATTTATTTTATTTTACTGTCTGGAGATGGGACTAAAAATATTCGCTCTTGGCTGGAAAGGTTACCTGTCCTACAGAAGTTATATCTTTGATGGGTTGTCCACCATTTTACTGTTGGTAAGTAGATGGTCACACAGTGAACTGCAGATTCTTACATATGTGATAAAACTTTAAAGATACAGTTGGAATCTAACATGTAAAAGCAGTTGCTTAGTAGGTGCTTTCACAGATGTTTTTTTGTCATTTATTAGGTGCTTCAGATTGCAATTTTTTCCGCATACAAGCTTCCATTTTGTCGCCAGTAAGTTTTATTTGTAAACATTTTTAGAACATAGAAATAAAAACTTGCAGTATTTATACGTTTTGTTGATACATTTACAGGAAGGAAAAGCAGAGCCTCGTGTCTCTGTGGGAGATGGTTCGTCTGATCAACATGCTCATTGTTTTTCGCTCTCTGAGGATCATTGCCAACATTAAGGTGAGCCCAGGCACTGGGTAGTGCACAAAACAGAGTATTTATTGCATGAACATATCTATGCATGTCTAATCTGCAATTTGAACAACAATATCTGGTTGGGCAGCAGAAGGGCTGTGTATAGGACCAGGCAGTGCCTGTGGTGATGGTGTTGGAGTATATCTTACTGGTAATACACAAATTGAGTCTGTAGTTAGTAAAACACATACCACAAAGCTTCAATCTGGATTCGACCAGGGCCCACTGTGGTTACTTTTCAGTCTAGAAAGGTTGTCCTACTTGACTTTGCAACCAACCTTGTGACCTACAAATTTAATACACAGGTGTGAATGGTTAATGCATAGTCTATTTGAACCCAAAGGTAACATGAAAGTGGTAAAGTGATCGGCATTAAAGCATTATTAGTAGTAAGAGATGTTACGTAATATAGTTAAGTAATAGTAGTAAAAAAGTATTGCATGTTTTTTCCTAGCTTTAATTTGGTATATTACTAAAAAATATTGTTTTTTCAGAAACATAATTTCAACTACTTGTCCCACCCTTTTATTTAAGTTTTCCGAAGTCGTTATATTAATGAGCTCCATTGTGTTGTGTTGTGTTGTGATTGCTTGCAGTTGATGGCTTTGGTGGCAAGTACTTTAATTGACTTGGTGAAAAATCTACGGGCGTTTGCAGGAATCCTTATGGTAAGTTGTGTGGTACACTAACTGTACTCAATTGACAGGCATGAAAGAATGTAGAGTTGGTAAGAATTGTCTTGATTGTCTTCTGTTCCAAATAACGTTTATAAAACCTTTCCTCATGTTGGAGAAAAGGGCTGGCAGGCGGATAAGGGGAATAAACGCTGTAGTGACACCCCTTGCTTTCATGGTCATAAACCATGATATCACTGCAAAGAGAATGGAATAAACTTTAATTTGTAATTGTGGTAGCCTAAATGATTGAGGAGACATATCATTGAAAAAGTGGTCCACCCTGTATGTCATGTTAAAGAATGCTTTCCTGAGAAGGTGTTGTGTTGTCAGTGTTGAGCGTTTGTTGCTTGTCATTCATGCCTTGTCCTGTAGGTGGTGTACTACGTCTATGCTGTTCTGGGCATATGGCTGTTCCAAGGCACTATTTCTCCACCAGCCCATAACAGGTACTGCACTCTTCCTCTCTTTTGCTTTCTTTTTGTGTTCATGTAAGTTGTCCAATGCATCCACATTATATAAGAAAATATGATGTACACAGTGTGCCATAAATGCCAGAAACACATTGAATGAGAAGGTGTGTCCAAACGTTTGGCCTGTACTGTATGTATGTATGTATGTATGTATGTATGTATGTATGTATGCATGTATGTATGTATGTATGTATGTATGTATGTATGTATGTATGTATGTATGTATTATTTCAAAATAATCACCCCAAGCCCTGGCCTTATCAGCTTAGGGATTTAAACTATTTACAAACTTGGTTTTAAGAAAAGTCTCATGTTATGCTCTCTGTAGTTTTTCCAATTCAAGCATGGAAAACATAAGCGTAAGCGTGGAATGTGGTTCATATGAACAACTGGAATACTGGCCCAACAATTTTGATGACTTTGCAGTGAGTTTTCTCAATATCGTTTGGTTACTACAGTTAACATTTAAAGCTAAGTACATTCCTAAAGAGTATGCCATATTTTCAATCAAATATAACCTATTGCTATTGTGATGTACTATATCTGATCAGAATAACCCCTTTCTTTTCTTTTCCACATTTTGTTAGTCATCTCTGGTCCTGCTGTACAATATCATGGTGGTGAATAACTGGCATGTGTTCACAGATGCCTACTCCCGATACACCACAGAGTAAGACACCTGTTTCTGCTGCACTTCCTCAACATGCCACATATGTTGATTTGTCATATTGTCCATGTCACTTGTGTCTGATGGTAGCATTTGCACTATTTCTTTTCTCTTAGGTGGTCCAAGGTTTACTTTGTCTCCTGGTGGCTAGTGTCCTCTGTGATATGGGTCAATCTGTTCATTGCACTTATACTGGAGGTGAGTGATACAGTAGAAAACCACACTTACAATCCGACTGTGTATCCTTTATATCATTAGCCCAAAAGCCAAAACAAAAATCATTATAACGTTGGCAGCCTAAAAAGACCCACAACATACCAAGGGTATGACAGAAAGTTTCACAACACTCAAAAATAAACACCCAGCATTATGATCAAAGGAGCTAGGGATCTAGAGAATGAGAACTGCCTTGAGATCTTATTTCAGGAAGTTTAACTGCTCTTCAGTTCCCATTCTCTGAATTCTGTGACCATAAAGGCTTTCTGTAGAGAAGGGGAGGAGAAGTCACCCCACCCGGCTTCGAACCCAGGTCTCCGGGGTACAAAATATGAGCTTTGACCGCAACACCAAAGAGCCAGGCTCATTGGCATGGCAGTCAGGACACAGCCACAATCCTAGTGATGGGCACTCCATTACACTCTCACTCCAGTTCACTCCTTAATGTGTGTTAATGGATGACTCATGTGACCCTTTTGTGACATGATGACGGGGGTGGTCTACATCTCCCATAAAACCTTAGAGTCCCTCATGGGTTCACACAACTTTTTTTCCTCATTTCTAATCCTTTGGTTCTCTAAAGCAGTTCAGGCATGATGACATTCTTATGAATATGTTGGATAAGAAGTGAATTTTTAATTGAAGGGTTAATCACAATGGTCTGCTTAATCTGGTTAACTGTATTGTAATAAAACTATGACCCTGATCATTTTTGCTGTCACATACTTCTTAAACTGTTTGTCAAATGCAGCAAAGTCTGATGATTGGGCAAAAAAATCAAGTAGTATTCATTGTGAATTAACACTCACTGCTGTCATGCTCTTTTACAGAACTTCACCTATCGCTGGGACCACAGCCAGGCATTTACTGTTGTCGATGTAGAGCGAACAGCCTACCAGACCTCAGTCCAGTTAATGTTCAGGTCAGTACACTGTGCCCTGTGTATCTGGAAGTCATAAAGTTATTTATACCCATATTGAAGTTTGATAAAAATCAATCAATCAAAATATATAATCATATATTAGGCCTAAATGGCCTTTTGCAAACCATGATAATATATGTGTGGGGTGTGTGTGTTTCCAAAAAATTGTGTGTTTCTAAAACATTAGAAATGAGTTAATATCCACTTACCCCAAGTGGCCAACTGTTACTCAAAGTTTTGGCGCCTCTTTGTTTTCTAAAAACAGGGATGCACACTGCACTTGCTTTTTCCACAGCTGGGTTTTTGTAACATGTAATGTAGAATGCTTCGGAAATGATGTGCTATATAAATGACATCTTTTTACCAGTAGTCATTCCCTTTTTTAAGGATCATTGCATTGTTTTCCTGTGTTTTGTCACTGTGTTTAATGTGTGTTTTGGTGTTGTTTATTCCTGTTTTTATGATGCACTAATTTGAATGGCTCTCACAGTTTTGTTGTATACTGGCTTTACAGTGGCAATAAAGGTATTCTGTTCTATTTTATTTTAACGTGAAGTCTCTTCTCTTTTCTGCAGGGAGCATGTGCAGGAACCTACAGAGGACGAGCTGACGGAAACTCTCCAGCAACATCCCTACCTGCATCTCAGCTCATGACATCAACATCGCTCCAGCAGACCAAGACATTCCCGGCTCAGAGAGGAACAGTCCTGCCCCACATTTGTGCCAAACATTCGCTAAACCAGCTGATCCTACTTAGCACAACACAATGACTGTGAAAACATTGGTAATTAGTGAAGTCAGCTTTGTTAAGTGCACAGGCAGAAAGGAAGCACAGTGGGGATTTTTACTTTCTAAAGCTGGAATGCAGAGGCATAGATTTGCTCTTGACATTGGTGGGGAGGTTTTTTTTTTATTTACTTTTTTAAAGGGGCTCAAATTATTGGTGGGGACAAATCAATGATTGCTGGATATGGGTGGGGGCGTCTGGTGATGGACCTCCGTCCATGCCAGTTCTACTGTACGCCCTTGCTGGGATGCATACATGCATGGCATGCTGTGCTGCTCTCTGCACTTATTTTAAAGTGGGCCCTATTACACAGCGTTTGGCTCCATGAGGCTACTCTGAGTGGGATACAATGATGTAGCTGTGTAATGCAGTAATGTTGTGCAAAACTAGACTTCGGAGTTGTATAAAGTTGAAGTAGAAGTACTGTTTTGGATGTAATTACAACACTGGTAGTATTGTATTATGCAGTTGCAACTGCGTAGTACCGTACTACTTGTGTTGTAATTACATCCAAAACAGTACTTCTATTTCTACTTTATACAACTCTGCTAGACTTACTTGTTTACAGTATTGTTTTTTGGCATATGCAAAGGTATTGGGTTTTATTAATATATTACTACTCTGCTGTTACTTCAGATGAGATGTTAGACTACTGTAAAACTGTCAAATGGCAGTTAATGTCATGTCAGTGTGATGTTACATTATGTTTTATTTTTTTAAAAAGGACAAAGATAACTTTTTGTGTGTTTGTGTTAGATAAACTCTTCCTGAAATCACTTTAGGTCAGCCATGAGATATACCAAATATGAGATTTATTTTCTTTTTTTATTTAAAGCACATTGATTTTACGTCTGGTCTGTGACTATGCCATTGTAAACTACATCTTAAAAATAAACAAATAAGGTTGATTTTTACCATATATTCACAGGTACTTATTGAACGTACATAAAAAGAAATACACAGGCCTATCATTATCTGACTGCATGAGCACAACCTCTGCCCTTACCTGGCTAGGGTCTACCTGTAGTACATTACATCACACTTAGCAGACGCTTTCATCCAAAGCGACTTTCAAAAAGGAGGACATCAGCTAACAGAAGTGTAGGGGAATACAGAGTAAGCAGACTACCTCCATACATACAAGGAGAAGTTTCCTAGAGCAGGGACACTGTAGACACACATACTTCCTACACAGGGAGAATTATACAAGCATGAGGCACCTAGGGAGAGAGTTGGTTTAGTGGTCGTTGCTGTATGTTGATAGGCTAATCAAGGGGGGCACTGCCAGGACAGGAGCAGGATGGGAGCAGTGCCCAGTAGCAGTTTGACATTAATTAATGTGCATTGGCACTCCAACGTCCACATGAAAGGGACCTTGAACTTTAAGAAGTCGGTAAGGGGAGAGCTGAAAGTTGAACTATTTAAACAAAAACTATGGTAATCTATGATTCAATAATGAGAGGCAGGTCAGCACGATGGGGAAATGAGACTCAATAATGATAAGGGCGGAGCCAGGGGAAAACAAAACCACAACAAAAGCACATGGCGACATACTAAGACAAGACCAGCAGGGGGCTACACCTGAACAGAGTAAAAACCAAAGGCAGGAGAGACACAGAACCCTGACACACACACACACACACACACACACACACACACACACACACACACACACACACATATACAACTTTAACCTGTTCACATCCTTTACTGAGCTACTTAGTTACTTACTCACACACACACAAACACACACCAGGCCCATTACACAGCACCTAGCCCCTGAGATAACACAACATGACTTGCTAAAGGTCATAACTACAGATGAACTATGTCAGCCATAAACTACAGATAGAGAAAGAGAGAGAGATAGCGAGAGAAAGAGAGAGATAGACCAAGGGAGAAAGAGAGAGAGAGATAGACAGAGGGAGAAAGAGAGAGAGAGAGAGAGAAAGAGAGAGAGAGCCAAGAGGTCACGGCTTTGGAGAGCTTGTGTGTCAGACTGCAGCACAGCTGTGCTGCCCAGGGGAGAGGTCACAGGCATCGCTGGCCAGGGTCAAAATAAATCTTCAGCTTGTTGCGAAAGTACATGAGAAATGAGGCTGACTCAGGATAAAAGAACAATGATTCAGGCAGGGCTGTTTATCCCCCCCCCCCCCCCCCGCCACACACACACACATACACAAGCATACACACACACACACACACACACACACACACACCATCTATCCTGTCTGAACGCACTATTTAAACATTAATACCGGAGAAGAGGAGCATCATCGCGACGAGTGTCTGAATTAATCAATAATCAGGGCTGTTTATTATCGCTAAATTTATCTTTATAGAAGAAAAACTGTTTTGAAGTCTGCTGTGATATATTAAGCTCATAACTCCAAGCAGGGAGACTGTACTTCCTCAATTAACAGTTAAGTTTCACAGTGGGACAGGGAAATAGATCAATACTGCCTGCATCATTCCTACACACTCGCGCGCGCACACGCACACACACACACACACACACACACACAGATAAACATGAATACTCAAACACCCCCTCTTAAACACACACACAAACACGCACACACGAGCGAGAGTAGCCAGAGAAAAATGCTGATCTCTCTCCAAGGTTCCCTGTCCACAGGAAGTGAACCAGGACAGCGCCACTCACCCTGGCCCAGACAGGAAGCAGTAAAAGAGAGAAAAGGACGAGAAAACGTAGACTCAACATTCCAGGCCTCCACTGTCATCACATGGCACTGGAAGACAAGCACAGCACACACAGAGACACACACACACACACACACACACACACACATGCACACACACACACACACATCCAGCTTCATTTGAGAGCAGCCCAGTGGATGGGTCACTAGCACAGCGCAGTGCTGTGATGACTTTGCTGTTCGTTGTCTCAGCTTCTGTTTCTGCTGACGTAGCAATACGGACATTAGCGAAGCATTCAACTGCAGCATCACTTTCTTCTGCCTCTCCCCAGCTCTCTCTGCTGTATCATGTCATGTGATTAAGCTATAGCTCACGATGCCTCTACATCTACAACCTTGGGATTCAGCACTTCTGTGCCAACTCAGCCCTTTAAAAATGAGCTCTGAGATGTAATGGCCTTTTTGTACTCCTGGACAGTAACTCCAATAAGTCAGTTGTACAAAGCGCGGCGTCCATTTCCCTATAGCAGATCCCATGGCTCAGTATCTGTACATTTATAATAGCTTGTCAGCTGTACTATGAAGTCATGCATTTAAACGTTAGCATACACACTTTTAACTTACCCTTTTAAACTTTGTCAAGTAGGCCTTTATATGCTAGCATTTTACATGTTAGCCTAGCATCTCTGTGGTGAACAGGCTAATACAGCCTCAGCAATCTTTTCTTTTTCTTGTCAAAGATTTTTATATATACTCATTCAGGATTGTTAGTGTGTGCCAGTGTGTGTGTGTGTGTGTGTGTGTGTGTTAGTCTATATTTGTGTAAGCTGTTTGTTTGTGAAGGAGTGTAATACTTGAGTAGCCTCAGCAATCTTTTTTTTTGTCAAAGGTTTGTGTATATATATTCATTCATTATTGTCAGTGTGCGCCAGTGTGTGTGTGTGTGTGTGTGTGTGTGTGCGTCAGTGTGTGGGTGTGTGTGTGTGTGTGTGTGTGTAAGCCTATATTTGTGTGAGCTGTTTGTTCGTGAAGGAGTGTAGTACTTCAGTAGCACACTCAGTAGGCTAAAGGCTGTTTTGAAGTCTTGCCTGCCTCATTGCCAGACAAAGGTTTGTATATATATATACATATTCATTCAGGGTTGTTAGTGTGTGCCAGTGAGTGTGTAAGCCTATATTTGTGTGAGCTGTTTGTTCGTGAACCAGTTGTTTGTGAAGGAATGCACTCAGTGGGCTGAGGGCTGTTTTGAAGTCTGGCCTGCCTCATTGCCAGACACTGGGAGTGGCACAGCAGGGCTGAGGTTTCTGTGCCGTTTCATCACCCAAGCAGCCAAGCTATACACCAGGACAAGGCTGCTCTATTCGGGTTGCATCTGTGCTAGATCACAAGACCAAGGACCAGAGAGTTTCACTCAGAATCCGCTCAGTTTCTTATCTGTCCCCCCCCCCCCCCCCAAACACACACACACACACACACACACACACACACACACACACACACACTCCTGGCCAGTGGCAGAGTGTGTGTGGGTCTGTTCATGTGTGATTTATTTGTTTGGGCGTCTGACGGAGTCTGAGTCTCATTGGGGCAGTACATTGTACATTTCCTCACAAACAAACACACACACTGACAGCTACACCAAGGGCGACCTCGTTCAGACAAAAATAAACAGGAGG
>CM059280.1:4813268-4825768 GCA_030347295.1 Setipinna tenuifilis | reverse complement strand
GTGATCTCCCCCAGCGTCTCTCTCACACACCAGATGCAAAAACAATTAAGCAACAGGAAAAACATGGCTCTGACAGCCCTTAATAATTTATGTACATGAGTAGCTTACTGCTGTTCATACTGTACTGCAATTGTTATGGAAATCGGCCTGAGTAGTATCCACAGGAGACTAGATCTATAGAAGATCTATGGCAGGTTCTCTTGATTGAGGATGGATCTATATATGTCATCACCATCTGAAAAAGTACCATTTGTCAGAGATGATCTATTTGTATTTCTTAGTTATTTATGTTGTATTTATTTGTTTATTTGTTAATTAATTAATTAATTAATTTCATTTGTAAGGGAGCGTGTACAATTTCACATGTAATTGTTTCCATTAAATGTGTCACACCCGAGTCAACCCCTGATTTTGTGATCTCCATCCCTGTTACAGTCAGAGGTAGTCCTCATGGCCGACTCCCTGCTGCAGAGGGGTCAGTGAAGGGATCCAGGGCCCAAGATCAAGTGCTGGCCTGTGCTGGTGGTTAACCTGTCCATCAGGCCCTGCCCACCAGGGTGCAGTCTGGTGCGGTCTGCTGCTGTGGGCGCTTGGGCGGAGGTAGAGAGATGATGGAGGTTGGGGGTTGGGAAGCCACTTAGGAGATTATGAAGACACACAAGATTCACATACAGAGAGGGAGACAGACAGACAGACAGAGAGGAGTGGAGAGGGCGAGAGAGAGAGACAGAGACAGAGACAGAGACAGAGACAGAGACAGAGACAGAGACAGAGACAGAGACAGAGAGACACTCATACACTCAAAGTCTTCAGAGACAGCCCAATAAGATATTAGTAAACCAGGTCTGGGTGTGGTGTGTGTGGGGTGTGTGTGGTGTGATGCTGGGACGGACTGATAGAGATTTACTCATAATAGATATAGAGAGTCAGTCATGATAGATATGGAGAGTCACTCATATATACTAGATGAGTGATAGAGATAGACATTCACTCATGATAGAGAGATATTCACTCATAAATCCGGTCTTGTGATAGCTGTTGTTTTTGTGCCTGGCTGCTTCCAGTAATCTCAGACAGAGAGACTTGAGGATTTGTGGAGCTTTTCTGAGCCTTTATGCTTAAATCACTTGTGTGTTCAGGATGTTACCACAGTAATATATCAATGCCCTGGCTAGTAGGCACTAGTTATAATTTACCAAGCATACTCATTAGTTTCGACTCCACCTTTGACACAGTGGGTCTATATAGACTCCTGAGGCATGATGTTCGTAGGTAATTAGATAATTAGCTATAAAGTATCCTGGTGTTTGCAATTTACCTGATGGACCTGATTTCTTCAGAAATCGTATCTGAGAGTGAACAAGGGAGCTAAATATCCCTAAGGCACATATGCCATTCTCCATCTGTTTTTGAATTTACAAACTGAATCGAAACCGGGGACAAGGCAAGACAAGGAAGGAGATTGCCAGTGACTTTTAGCGCTGTGAGCTGTGAGTCCCGCGATACTTTCAGTGACCACTTGAGGGCAGTGTTGTGTTTCAGTGGGTTCCGGCAGGAAGTGCCTAACGGAGGTCTCTGGGGAGGTAGGCATAATAAAGCAGCTTTTCTTTTCATCAGGAGACAAGGCGCTCTGAACATGTATCAGGCCATTTTGCTCTTATTTGCATACAGATAAATACAGCTCACCTACGGACGGAAGTCACAAAAGAAGAATTCATCAGCTGTGGGCGTTCCTGTTGGCATTATGCTGAGCACAACTCACTTGGGACTAACAGTGTGTGTGTGTGTGTGTGTGTGTGAGTGCACATACATGCATGTGTGTATGTGTGTGCGTGTGTGTGTGTGTGTGTGTGTGTGTGTGTGCATCTTTATACTGTAGGCCTATGTGCGTCAGTGCATTCATGTCAAACTGGAAAACAAAACAAAGGTAGAGAATGAAAAAAAAAAAAAACACACATACATGCAACAAAGCAAACCAGGACATTATGACTATGAAGTATGACTCATTATGCAATACAGACAGACCTAAAACAAGCACTGACAGACATCTAACATGCAGGAAGTGTTGAGAGGCAAGAACATGGCAGCATGGCGTCCGAGATGAGGAAAGAGGACCTCCAATGGCAGGTCTCATTAAAAGTTACTCTGGCCATTTCATTCGGGCTGCGTCCCTTGGCCAGGAAATGAGCTGGTGATTGAGCTCTGAGTTATAGGACACATTAAAGACAAACGCGGCCCAGCACTGACGGAGGTGGTGCTACCGCTACAGCCGTCCCTCGTAAACACACATACCGCAGCTGAATTCTCTCCTCCAGCAGAAACATGGCTAGTAAAGTCGATCTCCATTAAGGCTGTACGACCCTTTAAACCGGATTCATTTATAATTTTGCAAATCTCTCTCTCTCTCCCCCTCTCTTTCTCTCTCTGTCTCCCTGTCTCTGTCTCTGTCTCACTCTCTCTCTGTCTGTCTCTCTGTCTCTGTCTCTGTCTCTCTCTCTCTCTCCCTCTCTCTCTCTCCATGCACACACATTTGTGTACTGTATTTGTATGTGTGTCATTGAACACTGATATGTGTGTGTATGTGCACTTAAGCGTGTGATCGTGCACATAAGCGTGTCTGTGTGTGTGTGTGCGTTAGTGAGAGGGAAAGAGTTTTGTTCTAGCTAATTAATTTCTCTCTGTGATGGAACTTCAGAGCTGATGCTCTTGTCTTGTGAGTGGCTCTCTGTGTCTGCTGGGTGGAGAGACAGGCTCATACATTACAAAGCCCCCAGCCTGTCTGCACTAGAGGAGAGAGGAAAAGAGAATTACACGTATATTTTTATTGTGTCAGGACAGACAGCTTTTTCAATTACAATTCTAATGCACTTCTAAGAGAAATGTGCTTAATACATCTTTAAAACATTGTGTGTGTCTGTGTGTATGCGTGCATGCATGTGTGTATGAGTGCATGCATGTGTGTATGTGGGTGTATGTGCGTGTGTGTGCATGCGTGTATTTGTGTGTACATGCGTGTGTGTGTGTGTGTAAATGCACGTGTGTGTGTGTGTGTGTGTGTGTGTGTGTGTGTGTGTGTGTGTGTGTGTGTGTGTGTGTGTGTGGGACAGATGGAGAGAGAGAAAGGATACAGGGACATAAAGTGAATTCTACTAAAAATATCAGTCTGGCAGCACAGTACAATGCAACCATGGTTACTCCTCTAATTAGGCAAAGAAGACCGCCTTTCTCCTGGTGAGCACCTGATGGTGGCAGTAGGACTCTTGGCAACAGGTAAGGTGTTACAACTCCTTTACAAACGCCTCAAGAGTCACAAACACTAAGTTGTTAATTGCTTGTGATAGTGAGGTAGGCGGTTTATTGATATGGATTATAGTTTTTTTAACAGTGGGGTAAAAGAGGTCAGTAAAGTAAAGCACTACACACACAAATCTTTAAAAGTAGAAGAAGTACACAGAACAACCCCCAAACAACTCAAGAGCTGAATTAGGTCAGTGCTGTCTATTAATAAGAATTATAAAAAGCGCTTGTACGTTTACCAGTATTTGAAGTTCAGTGACCCAAATTCCTGGCAGTTTCAGGATTAGCAGTGCCAGGAGGAGCTGAGCGCAGAATGTGAGTGGCCTTTGCCAGCTTCTTCTGGAGCGCCTCTCTTCTCTTGCCACAGGTGATAAAAGCAGCCCATCCCAGAAAAGAAAAGCCCTTACTAAACAAGCCCAAAACTAATGATAGAAAAGTGCTAAATATAAATACATGACTCACTGGACAAAACAGACAGCAAGCGTTTCCCACAGAGCGGTCACAGTGGCGGAATATTCATTTGCTAAAACACAAAACGAATCAAAACACACAAAACCTCAATACACTCGCTGACCACTGCTGAGCAAAAGAGACTTTCATGGCCACCATAGGGGACACATGCAAAAAACACTTGCTTCTCTTGCATGAAGGCCAGGGCTGCTTTTGGACTTTTGGAGGTCCCTATGAAGTGATAAGAGGTGAGTGAAGCCAGCTTGTTCACACAAAATCTCAGTACACTTGCTGACCACTGACTGAGTCTCAGAGACCGTCATGGCCGAAGAGACCATCATGGCCGCCATAAGGGCTATACACACACATGCTGCTCTTGCATTAAGGCAAAGGCTGATTTTGGACTTGAAGTGAAGTTTGACCCTATGAAGTGAGAAGAGGTGAGTGAAGCCAGCTTGTTCACAGGTGATAAAAGCACACCAGAAAAGCCCTTACAAAACATGCCCAAAACAAGCGATAAGCTCGCCATACAGGTACGTTAAGGGGATGTTTATTTGCTTTAAAACAACACAAATCAAAACACCCAAACCCTCAGTACTCTCGCTGACCGCTGCTGAGACCCAAAGAGCATCATGGCCACAATAGGGGATATAAACACATGCTGCTCGTGCATCAAGGCCAAGGCTGGTTTTGGGCTTAGTTTTTCTTTGGCCTAGGAAAGTTCCTGTCCCACTGAAAGGTCTCTATGAAGTGAAAAGAGGTGAGTGAAGCCAGCTTGTTCACAGGTGATAAAAGCATCCCAGGAAGGCCTTACAAAACATGGCCAAAACAAATGATAAACAATCCAAAATATAAAAATATGACTCTGAACTGACAGTCCCAGCACATATTGGCAGGTGAGGTTGGGGAGGAGGAGTCCCGACCCACAGTCCAGGTAAAAGCACAAATGGAGAGCAAAATGAAACAAGATGTTGATTTATTCCACTGAAACAATCTTTTGACTTTTCAGGCACAAAATAAAGGATGAAATGATGAACACTAAAGCAGTCCCAGTGAATCAGTATTCCTATGTATTTGTTTGCAGTGTTTGTTTGCGGTCAAAAACTATTGCAGTCAAAAACGGCAGCATGATTGGAAGATATTTGTGCAGTTCAGCAGAAGATTGGCTCTTGGCAGCAGAACACATGGGATATTTGCAGACACTTGCCATCTTGGCACTGCGAGGTTTCATCATTCATTGCTATGGATGATTTCTCCAGTGCTGTGTCTCCTCCTATATAAGAGAGTCTCGTCTGCAGGGGAGCTGAGACCGAGGGGAAACATCTCCTGTTGCTTTGTTATACGCATAAATCCATTCACACAATTAACTGACCTAAGCATGAACCAATAATGGCAGATCTTACTAACAAAAGCATCTGAAATTGATAGATTAGAAAAGCAGACAAAGCTGATACCAACAGCTGCAAGATATTTCTGGACAGCCACTACACAAAAAAATCAAAAAAGGAAACGGAAGTAGCACACAAGGTGAAAAAGAGATTAAGAACTGTGTTTGTGTGTGTGTGTGAGATAGAGAGAGAGAGAGATAGTGTGTGTGTGTGTGTGTGTGTGTGTGTGTGTGTGTGTGTGTGTGTGTGTGTGTGTGTGAGAGAGAGAGTGTGTGTATGTGTGTGTGTGTGTGTGTACGTGTGTGCGTGAGTGTGTGTGTGTTTGTATGTGTGTGTGTGTTGGGGGGGGGCAGTATTAAAACATCAGCATTCCTTTAGTGGCGACCCCCCCCCCCCCAGTGATCTGCGGTTGACATGTGGGACTGGCCTCAGCTGCTGCTGTGGTAAACATATCCCAGAATTCCCTGGGGGAAGCAGCCAGGGCAGAGGGTGTCCTCCCAGAGGAGAGGAGGAGGAGGCGGAGGAGGAGGAGGAGGTGGAGGAGGAGGAAAGAAGGAGGAGATCATTCAGCCTTCTTTAGATATAAGATCTATAGATCTCTTTACCGCTCTCTTTCTCTGCCCCCCAACACACACACACATACACACACACACACACAGACTCACACACACACACACACACACACACACACACACACACACACACACACACACACACTGTTCCCTCCTCCACAGAAGGACGTGGGTGTGCAGGCCCTCAGGCAAAGGTCAGAAGAATGGAAAAAGCAAAACATTACAGATGCATTCTGTCTGTTCTGTGTGTGTGTGTGTGCATGTGTGTGTGTGTGTGTGTGTGTGTGTGTGTGTGTGTGTGTGTGCATGTGTGTGTGTGTGTGTTTCTGTGCTGAGCGCCATTCTCTCTGGATCTATTTCACCACCTCAGCACTAACGATGGAAACAGAGGTAAACATGGCGGGTGAAATCAATTAAGGGAGTGATATATGACTCCCCCTATGCCACTACTGTACACACATACACCTGAAAATATGATGTTCCCCAACGCTATTATTGTCAACACAACACGTATGATTTCCCCTATGCTATTACTGCAAATGCGCAAAAATGTGAAACTAGAAAAGCACTCGGAGAGCTTGGAGACCCCATCCCCCTCCCCTCCAAGGCTTTCTTAAAAAAAAAATGTCAATGTGATTTCCCATGTTAATTTTCCAATTTTTTTGTGAGGTAACCAACGATGAACCAATTTCCACCAACGAAGAATCACCTCGAGGCAGTGACAATACCAACATACTGTCAAGATTTCATGATACGATACGTTCATGACTTTTTGAGTTATTTTGCTAACAAACGAACAGACAGACAAACAAAACAAACAGACAGAAAAACGCTGGCAAAAACATTACCTCTTTGGCGGAGGTAAATATGATTTCCCCCTGCGCAGTGTAAAATGCCACAGAGTGCTGTGTGCCCTTTCTTAAAGCAGCCCTGCTACTCTGTCCTAATCAGCCTAGCAAATACTGCTGCACAAAACCAATACACACCGGTACAACACCAATACACACAGGTACAACACCAATACACACAGGTACAAAACCAATAAACACAGGCACTAAATGAACCAAAAACACACACCGGTATGAACCGGCAAAACACACTGGCGCAAAACAAAAAAACATATAACTGCAGAAAACAAACAAACAAATAAAATAAAACGCTGTCACAAAACAAGACTCAAGTACAGCTGAGAGCCTGATGATGAATCAGGTTAATGCTGAACAGGCTCTCGACCAATCAGGAAGGGCAGCTGCGACAAAGACATTCTAAAAGCACTCAACTTGACACAGTAACTCGGCAACAGTGACATGGCGTCACGTCTTTCCCCTGACAAATTCACATGTACCAGGTACAGTATTTCTTTTTTATTTTTGCACACAACTCAAAGCATGCGTGCTGTACTTTTACTGGACATGCTGATTTGAGATATATATACGATCCTGTGCCACATCCTGTCCAGCTATAAACTGACCTGAGACATTTACAACCCTGCATATTGGATATTTATTCACCCATAAACTTAACTGGAAAAGGACGGCCCATAACACCCCACTCCACTTCCCATAACACCCCACAACTGGTACATAGCTGCTATGACAACAGTCAGGGAGATTCCTTCAGGGGAAGTGTATATTCATGTACGTATATCCTCACCCTCATTGTAAAGTGCTGCTGAGATTCCTTGAGGGAGACCCAGGCGAACACAAACAGACAAATGAAGTGACATGTTTGATAGTTCTGGGGAAGTGGTGAGAGACTCTCAGAAACGCTCAGCTGCAAATTGTAAGAGAATTGCAATGTGCTCTCCGCCTCCTTCACATGTTCTCCTTCCGATCCTTAGCCTCTCTCTCACTCTCACTCTCCAAGGCTCTCAGTCTGCAGCGTAGTCTCCAGGTCTCAGTTATCTTTCTGTGTTATGCCCTCTCTATACCGAGACATTAAAGACAAAAACACCCAAAGGAAAGATTCTATTTAGCCTTGCTCCCATCCTCAGTGGTGTGATATTAAACACACACACACACACACACACACACACACACACACGCACACACACACACACACACACACACACACACACACACACACACACACACACACACACACTGAGACTCAATAAAGTCCAACAGACACAATAAAGTGTGCGTTATAAAGGCAATTCCAGTTCCAGGCGTAATTCACTTTTAAAAGACAGCTTAAGAGCCGCAGGGCCGATGGAAGGCAGAGGCCTCCTAGTTTACCCCGTGTCTCAGGCTGAGACTTGGACTGAGGCGTGTGTGTGTGTGTGTGTGTGTGTGTGTGTGTGTGTGTGTGTGTGTGTGTGTGTGTGTGTGTGTGAGGTGTGTTCTCTCAGAGATACCACTGTATCTGTCTCTGTGAGCCGTCTCTGGGGTGCGGGAGGTTTTGGGGTGTAAATGATGTCTCTCTTTCAACACTGACACTATCACTTCTAGGAAATTACCCATCAAACAAATCCAGGGGAGCAGGGTGTCAATGAATAAACACACTGACCGTGCAGTGTCATGTATGATGTGAATTTTTTATAAATTGGAGATTGGAGTTGTAAATAATGTTTTGCATTCCATCCTTTGTCCACATGTGTTTTTTATGTTCCTCTAGCATCTGTGATTGGACATTATTGTCAGTGAAGTGAGGGATATTGCTTTGTGATTGGTCTGTGCCACAATCTAACCCCCTGACAATTCCTTCAGCATCTGTGATTGGTTGATTAGTAAAGAATATTGCTTTGTGATTGGTCTGTGCTTCAGGTAGTCAAAGATAACAGTCTAACCCCCTGACAATTCCTTCAGCATCTGTGATTGGTTGATTAGTAAAGAATATTGCTTTGTGATTGGTCTGTGCTTCAGGTAGTCAAAGATAACAGTCTAAGCCCCTGTCTATTCCTTTAGCATCTCTGATTGGACATTACTGTCAGTGAAGTGAGGGATATTGTTGTTGATTAATTTCTATTTAGCCTTGCTCCCATCCTCAGTGGTGTGATATTAAACACACACACACACACACACACACACACACACACACACACGTGTAATCTAAGACTGAGATCTCAAATTGTAAGGTGAGACTGGTGTGTGTCTGTCCCTGACCCCTAACCCCTGACCCCTAACCCTCTGACGTCAGAGTGTTTTCATATTGTTGTGTGATTGGTTTGTGCCTCAGGTTCTCAAAGATAATAATCTAAGCTCCTGTCAATTGAGATCTCAAATATGAAGGTGAGACTGGTGTGTGTCTGTCCCTGACCCCTGACCCCTGACCCCTGATAAAGCCCCCCACATCAGCGTGTTTTCATATCGTCCATGTGACACCTGCAATCTCTCTCTGACACCTGACTCACCCCGTAATTGTTCCGTCCGTCTGACCCCTTCTTCATACCTGCGCAGACGGGCCCCTAGTTGAGCGTGTCAGAGGTGACGCAGGTGTGACGGGGATTTATCATCATATCCCCCCCATAGTAGGTGCACAACAACGACGCCAGCAGCACTTTAAACCGGACCTGCACCATAACCCCCCCCCCCCACTCCGACACCCACCCCCACCCTCCATCACCCCCCCGGTGACATCACCCCCCCGCAGGTCCCCAGCCTCCCCTGAGCCATCTGTTTCGCTGGCTGATCCATCATGTCAGATATGCCCGTGCGACACACACGCGACCCGCGATGCTGTCAGCGAGAGACGCCTCCACTCAATCCATCGCGGTGACCGTGCTGCCTTCAGCACATAATAATCACTATGTCTATAGGCAACGCTTCGTCCTAATCCATCACGCCAGTCTTACTACCAGGACCCGTCCCATCGCCATGCCAACGGATGGCTTCCCCCTCCTCATCCATTATGTAGACTAGGACACCCCATAATACCCACCACTACTGCGGCTACTGCAGCAGTCAATGAGATTTTTCAGGGAGGAATCAGTCAGACACTATAAGTCAAACGGTCAGAGAATCTAAGAAACATACTGCTCGCTACAAATTCTAAGAGAATTAGAATGTGTTCTCTGGGAGAAGCACAAACACAAAGTTAATAAAGAACTTCAAGACAAAGTAAATGAGAAACTCAAAGAAAAAAATGAATGAAACTCAAACTTATTATTTAAATCTCACACCAGGCGATCTTCCTTGTTACAACAACCAGAGAGATTAGATTAGACAAAACTAAAATATAAAAGCACAAACAGCTACAATTAAAAAAAAAATACATAATGCGTGTCGTTAAACATCCATACATGTACATATAATTACCAGGCCAGCATGCTTGGCTAATGGCCCAAAGCTGTACACTTAAACAAATAAAAGATCGAACACAAATCAGAAAGGAGAGTAAAAATGCCATGAGAATGTCAACAAGAGACTCAGACTCAGAGAGAGAGAAACAAATGCCTCAGGAGCTCCGGAGCTCAAAATGCCATGAGGAGCTGAAAGACAGACAAGCGCGGTGGACAAGCGCGGGGAAACTCTCCACTCTGACCTTGAGTAATGAGCGCAGAGAATGAGGCCCCCCCCCTACCTCACACACACACACACACACACACACACACAGCCCCCCCCCCCCCGGGCCGCTCTCCATCACTTTAAGTAGGGCCCCATTGATCCACACGTGAGCTATGGCACAGATACATCACACAACTGTTTTCTGTTCCTACGCATCCATCGCTCCCAGACTTACAACAAACCCAGACTGGGTGTACCGTTTGTCAGAGTGTGTGTGTGTGTGTGTGTGTGTGTGTGTGTGTGTGTGTGTGTGTATGTGTGTGTGTATGTGTTTCTTTATGCTTCTGTATGTGTGTGTGTGCGTGCGTTTGTGTGTGTGTGCGTTTGTGTATTTGTGTGCATGTTTGTGTATGTGTGTGTGTCTGTGTGTATGTGTGTGTGTATGTGCACACGTCTGTGTTTGTGTGTGTGTACATGTGTGTGTGACTGTGTGTTTGTGTGTGTGCACAGTGCCAACCTGTGCATTCATATTCAGAGCAGTGTTGGAGGCCAAGCAGGGGGAAAATGATGGGAGTAATTTGTGCATGGGGGTGTGTGTGTGTGTGTGTTGGGGGGGTGTGTGTGTTGGGGGTGACACACACCTCCCAGTGTTGATGGAGCATGCAGCCAGATACATCATTTCAGAAGCAATCATGGCAGAACACAACTCCATATATCACAGAATGAGAAGACCTCGGGCCTCACAACACACACACACACACACACACACACACACACACACACACACACACACACACACACACACACACACACACACACACACACACACATTTCTCCGCAGACGTTTTGGGCTGACCTCAATTCAGCCCATGCCTGTGGCATCAGAACTTGTTTGGAGAGACAACTTTCAGACTGAGACGTGCGGTCCTTATTGGGTCATGTATTAGTTATTAGTTCAAGTTTTACTGTGTATGTGTTTGTGAATCTCTCTCTCTCTTTATCTCTCTCTCTCTCTCTCTCTCCCCCTGTGTGTGTGTTTGATGAAGCCTTTTTAATCAGAGGTTCTGGTGTAAGATTATTAACATGTTTGTGTGTGTATGTGTGTGTGTGTGTGTACATGTGTGTGTATGTGTGTGTGTACATGCATGTGTGTGTGTGTGTGTGTGTGTGTGTGTGTGTAAATGCGCGTGTGTGTGAGTGTGTGTGTGTGTGTGTGTGTATGTGTGGTTGGGGATGATGGGGGGGCTATTTTTTATTATTTCCCATGTCCCTTTGTTACTAGTCCAAGCCCCAGCCTCTAATAAAAACCCTTATTGGACACACACAGCTACATCCAGAATAACCGCTCCCATTTCAGACCCCCTGTACCCCTATCTGACCTCAGCTCCCATCACTAATAACCCAGCACTATATTAGTTCACTGGACTTCCCTTTCGGCTCCCCGTGAATCCAAATTATACTGTAACATCTCCATACAGACAGATCAGCTCCCATCACTAATAATCCAGCACTATATTACTTGACTTGACTTCCTTTCGGCTCCCCATGAATCCAAATTAAATTGTAGCATCAACATACAGACATCAGTTCCCATCACTAATACTCCTGCATCCTACATTAGCTGACTTCACTTCCTTTAGCCCCCCTGTGAATCCAAATTGTACTGTGGCATCCCCATACAGACAGATCAGCTCCCATCACTAATAATCCAGCACAATATTAGCTGAGTTGACTTCCTTTCAGGTCTCCATGAATCCAAATTGTAGCATCAACATACAGACATCAGCTCCCATCACTGCATTAGCTGATTTCCTTTAGCCCCCCCATAAAGCCAAATTAGAGCCCTCCTCAGGCGGGGCAGGCGAGGCCAGTGTTGTAGGCAGCAGGTGTTGTGACAGCTCCTAGCGAGCGTTGGGAGCGGCCTGATCGATGGGTGCTCTGTGATCGGCTTTATTGCCTGGCGTGACGTCCATGGGAGCCCGCCCTGCCAGGTGTCTGCCAGACGAGGAGGAGGAAGTGGCTTAAGTGACTTCCTGCGGAGAAGTTACAGTAGCGGGCGAAGTTAGAGGAGAGAGTCAGTCAGCTTGTGTGACAGAAAGAGCCGGAATTAAAAGCGTAGCGAGCGAGAGAGCTGACATCAAAAGGCAAAAGTGAAAGACTGTATTATAAGTTATAAGAAAGAGCAGAGCAGGTGTTAAAAGCAGGAAGGAAGAGTAACATTCACAGAGAAGGGAGAAAGAAACCAGCGTTCGCAGAGAAGAGTAGCTGTAGCTGTATAGCAATAGCAGAGAGGAGAAAAGGCATTTGAGAGGAAGGAAAAAACGGCTGCATTAACAGAGAGAAAAAAA
>CM059280.1:4774083-4776045 GCA_030347295.1 Setipinna tenuifilis | reverse complement strand
CCAACAGGCTGTTCATACACTTGAAATGCTGCTAAAACCAATGGTGCCTGAAATTCAAATTCATTTTTTTTTTACCATGAACTGTGTGCATAAGGCTGTGTGTATTGGACTGTTTCAATGTATGCGATCTGAAGTATGGGTGTGATGTCTGTGTGCATTTCGGCTCATGCCACTGTCTTTTACCTTATTTATTTTACCCTTCTTTTGCACTGCATTGACTAGTAAGCACTTTTTAATTCCGTTGTACTTGTGACAATGACAATAAAGACATTCTTTAAATGCCCTCAAGGGGTAGAGAAGTCATGAGGTCAGACTGTCTTTAGCGGGCCCTGAGGCCTGGTCAGACCTAACTGAGTCACATGTAATAAGCCCACTCTACGCACATACTGAAATAAAAGCCCATAACAGACAGGCATAATTACACTTTTATCAGATTTTATTAGGGGGGTTATAAGGTTTCGTCTGGGTTTTTACAAGGTGCAGATTTGCTGATTACTTTAAGGTATGCAAGCACGTGCACACACACACACACACACACACACACACACACACACACACACACACACACAGAAGATGCAAATATTCATCAACAGCAGGCTGACCACCACTGACCCAGCCCTCGGAACACACACACACACACACATACACACTCAGACACACAATAATGACCTGTGTGTGTGTGTGTGTGTGTGTGTGTGTGTGTGTGTGTTTGCGTGTGTGTGTGTGTGCGTGTGTGTGTGTGTTTGCGTGTGTGTGTGTGTGTGTGTGTGTGTGTTTGTGGTGAGTGCCCCAGAGGTGGAGGTGGCAGTGCAGTGGAGGGTATGGTGGCTATCTGAACTCTGATCTGGCACGCTAGCCCCTCCACCTCTCCAGCCCTCCACCCACTCTCTACCCCTCCACCTCTCCACCTCTCCATTCATCCATCCACCCACCCACCTATGCCTCAGCGTCATTCATGTGCTGACAGCCCTGTCAGAGGGAGGCAATAAGCAGGCCGGGACTCCAGACACACCTCCTCTCCTCTCCTTTTCTCTCCTCCCCTTACCTCTCCTTTTCTCTCCTCCCCCCTCCTCTCCCTTTCTCTCCTTCCCTCTCCTCTCCTCTCCTCTCCTGCCCTCTCTCTTTTCCTCTCTCTCTCTCTCTCTCTCACCCTCTCTCTTTTTCTCCCCCCTATGTCTTTTTCTCCCCCCCTCTATCTCTTTCTCTCCTTGTGCCATTTTTTCATTCCTCCTCTTTCTCTCGCTCTGTCTCTTTCTGTCTACTCCTCCTCTGGCCCCATCTCTCTCTTTCTCTCTCTCTCTCTCTCTTTGTACCATTTTCTCACTCTGTCTCTCTTTCTTTCTCTCTCATCACTTTCTGTTTCTGTCTCTCTTTTTCTCTCTATTTCTCTCTCTCTCTTTCTTTGATACCCTTTGATAGCCCCCCCCACCCCCCCCACCCCATATTTCCATCACATTATCTCATCGGAGAGACTCTGCCCCCCGCCCCAATATTAGGGAGGATAAGTGTGTGTGTGTGTGTGTCACTAAGACAGAGCAGTGTTCACCTGAACGCTCACTCATGCCTTGGACTCAAACAGTGGCTGTGTCCAGAACCAAAATTAAATGCTGCCTTCGAAGAGGGTGTTTGGAGGCAGCAAGGCGTCAGGGCTGTCCAACTCAAATAAATGCATAAAACTCTGCCATACCTTTCTTTTGCCCAATTGTAAAGGAAGCATAGCTCTTCTCTTTCACCTTCTTTACCTTCTCCTTCATCTCCCTCCTCCTCCTCCTCCTCTTCCTCCTCCTCCTTCTTGTCCTCCTCTTCCTCCTCCTGTTTGCCCTCCTCGTCCTGTCCCCTCATCTCCTCCTCCTCCTTGTCCTTCTCTTCCTCCTCTGTTTGCCCTCTGTTAGAGTGCTGCCCCACTGTCACACTCCTCCTCCTCCTCCTCCTCCTCCCCTTCATCTTCTCCTCTTCCTCCTC
>CM059280.1:4756583-4759083 GCA_030347295.1 Setipinna tenuifilis | reverse complement strand
CAAACAATGCCCTTTCCCCCCCAGTTCTTGTCTTCTGTGGTGCATCATTTCCTCTCTTCTCTTCTCTTCTCTTCTCTTCTCTTCTCTTCTCCCTATTCAAACTGATCTGAATAAACTGTATGTGCACCCATACGTCTTTAGGTAAACAGTGTTGTATGTATTTTGTGTATAGTTAGCCTAGACAGCCTGGACACCCTCCCCCCCCCCCTACTGATCGTTAACAAGCACAGCCCACGTGTGAGGACTGTGAAGAAGAACAGACACACGTGCCTTCGCTCTCTCTTTGATCACTCTAACGATCTGGGAGAACCGTGAAAGGACCGCGAAAGGGCCGTGAAAGAACGTTGAGCACTGTGAGGAAAAGCAGAGGCTGGGAGGTCTGGGTAAACGAGTTTAAGGACGATCCACAGGAGCAGGCTGTCCCTTAGTACCGGCCCGCTAGAGAGCAGCCTCCTGGCCCTCTGGCAGTGGGGAACAGCCCCTCAGAGATGTGGAAAAATCCAATATCCCTCCCACATTAGCCGTGTGTGTGTGTGTGTGTGTGTGTGTGTGTGCGTGTGTATGTGTGTGTGTGTGTGTGTGTGTGTGTGTGTGTGTGTGTGTGTGTGCATGCGTGCATGTGCATGTGCATGTGTGTATGTGCCTCTCATCACTGTCTCTTGTGTGTGTGTGTGTGTGTGTGTGTGTGTGTGTGTGTGTGTGTGTGTGTGTGTGTGTGTGTGTGTGTGCATGTGTGTGTGTGTGTGTGTGTGTGTGTGTGTGTATGTGTCTGTTGTGTATGTGTGTGTGTGTGTGTGCATGCGTGCATGTGCATGTGTGTATGTGCCTCTCATCACTGCCTCTCGTGTGTGTGTATGTGTGTGTGGTGTGTGTGTGTATGTATGCAAATTTGGTGCTGTTTGGTGGTGTTTGTTGTCTCATTCCCAGTGCTGGAAATGATCAGTGCCACTTGTAAACAATTTTAACAAACTCTGCTGCCTCCTTCCACACATTACTCATGCCCCATTACCCCTAACGAGGCCCTAAATGGCAGCAGCATAGGAGCCTGGCGTCAGGATGACAAGAATCACCCCCCGCCACCGCCACCGCCACTGTCACCACCACCACCACCTCCACTGTCACCACCAGCACTGGAGACATGCGCATCCATCCAGCGTCTGCCACCCTCCGCAGTGTGCCTGGTGTCAGCTGTTAGTGTTCATCCAGAAGGGGAGGATCCTTCAAAGTCGTTTCAGGAGGACAGAGCCCTGACAGGCCTCCTGTGACTTCACTTCCACTGTCTGTGAGGCGAGGGATGTTTTTCAGTCTCCTACACACAGAAAGGCTTGACAGGCTGGGGACATGTCACTTTATCAAACGAGTCCCTCAAGGACGGCCGCGGCACAGAAGGATCATGGGTAAGAGGGAAAAAGGCCCTATCAGATCATGCGGAGGTCAGGGTTGTCATGGTGATGCTGATTGAGGCTGACGCGCTTCTGTCAGGCCACTTCTCAGCCAATCACGTTACGTCATGTTTGGATAAGGCACGGCTGACACCCCTCTGCTTCCTCCTCCGGCTGTCAGTCATGAGACGCTCAGACTCATGGGAGTCCATGGAACCTGTCAACTGTCAATCATCCTCCAGTCTCCCAGGAACACTCCCTCCCTCCCTCCAGCAGCACAACACTTGCAGCATTACTCCTTTCCTGTGAGTTCTATTTTGTTAGATTCTGTTCTATTCTATTCTATTCTATTCTGTTACTATTCTGTTCTATTCTATTCTATTCTATTCTATTCTATTCTATTCTATTCTATTTTATTTTATTCTATTCTGTTCTGTTCTGTTCTGTTCTGTTCTGTTTCTATTCTATTCTATTCTATTCTATTCTATTCTATTCTATTCTGCTACTATTCTATTCTATTTTATTTTACTGGCAGCTGGCAATTTTGCTCTTGCATAGGTGTGTGTGTGAGTTGTGAGACTACTGTTACATATTTGTGGGTTTGTAAATTAAGGTGGTTTTGCATGGGTGCTCTGGTATCATGTCCAGGAATTAAGATGAGAGCTTCTGAGGATCTCGCCCCTATGCTTCTCATAGTCCATGTTGCATCCACCCTGGTAGATGTTACGGGACAATATTGATGTTTTATAATCTTTTATAATCGAGATGTACACTGGAGACTGAGCACAGCAATGGGAAATGGCTGTCACCATATCAGCCAACATCATGTTCCAGGAACATCTCCAGGCTCCTCCACACATGCAGGCAGAAGGTAGTGGTGGACACACAGGCACATGGAGGCAGAAGTTAGTGGAGGCACATAGAGGCCGGAGGTAGTGGAGGCACATAGAGGCAGAGGTAGTGGTAGACAAAGGGACATGGAGGCAGAGGTAGTGGTAGACACAGGCACATGGAGGCAGAGGTAGTGGTAGACACTACCAGGCAAGAGGCAAGTAGACACACAGGCACATGGAGGCAGAGGTAGACAGACAGACATACATACAGACAGACAGACAGAC
>CM059280.1:4746583-4751583 GCA_030347295.1 Setipinna tenuifilis | reverse complement strand
GGGAGAGAGAGAACACAATACGTGCCAGCTGCAGAGACTGATGTGTGTTTAACATTTGTGTCAGGGAGTGTGAGAACTCAGTGGACATGTGTGTGTATATGTGTGTGTATATGTGTGTGTGTGTGTGTGTGTGTGTGTGTGTGTGTGTGTGTGTGTGCCTCAGTCCTCTTTTTGTGTCTTAATGAGTGTTCTGTGAATGTATGTGTGTGTGTGAGAGAGAGAGAGAGAGCGAGAGAGAGAGAGAGAGAGAGAGCGCAGGACTGGGTGATGTGTAAGTGTGTGTTTGTAGGAAGGTATGTGTGTATGCTTCAATCCTCTTCATGTATCTAAGTGAGTGGTTTGTGCAGTATGTGTGCATGCATGCTTTTACTGTGAAAGATGCTGTGTGTATGTGTGTATGTGTGTATGTGTGCATGTGTGTGTGCATGCATGCATGTGTGCATGTGTGTGTGTATGTGTGCGCATGTGCACAAATGTGCACCCTTCTGTATGTGTGTACGTCTGTCAGCAAGCATGAAGGTGTGTGTGTATGTAGGTTGTAGCTCTGTCTGTGTGTGTGTGCGTGTGCATGTGTGTGTGTGTGTGTGTCTGTGTGTCTGTGTGTCTGTGTGTGTGTGCGTCCATGAAGGTGTGTAGGCCTCAATCCCCTTTGAGTATGAAAGCATGGAGTCGGAGTGGATCTCACATTCCTCCCTGCTGCACTGGCTGCAGGATCAAAGGGCCCAGCCCAGAGCAAACATCTGCTCCAGAGGCCATAACAAGCCTCCAGAGCACTCAGCCCCAGCCCAGCCCCCCCAGCCCCAGCCCCACTCACCCCAGCCCCCCCCAAGCCTCCAGAGCACTCAGCCCCAGCCCCAACCCCAGCCCCCCCCAGTCCCAGCCACCCCAGCCCCAGCCCCAGCCCCCCCAGCCTGCAGCCCCCCTAGCCCAGCCCCCCTAGCCCTACTCACCCCAGCCCCCCCACACCCCACTAACCCCAGCCCCCCCAAGCCTCCAGAGCACTCAGCCCCAGCCCCAGCCCCAGCCCAGCCCCCCCCAGCCCCAGCCACCCCAGCCCCAGCCCCACTCACCCCAGCCCCCCCACACCCCACTAACCCCAGCCCCCCCCAAGCCTCCAGAGCACTCAGCCCAGCCCCCCCACACCCCAGCCCCACTGCACCCCTCCCAGCCCCAGCCACCCCAGCCCCCCCACACCCCAGCCCCACTGCACCCCTCCCAGCAAAGCCAAACAAGCTCCCCTGACACAGACACACCTCACAGCACTGACACACACATGGACGCACATACATGTGCACACGCACACACATGCATACACACACACACAGACATATACATAGACACAGACATAGACACGCACACACACACACACACACACACACACATACATACAGTAGACACACAAATAGCTACACATGCACACACGCACATAGACACACATACATAGACACGCAAATAGCCCCACATGAACACACACACACGCAAAATACGGACATGTGTACATACACACACGCACAATACTGACATGTGTACATACACACATGCACACACAGACACACACACACACACACACAGTCACACAGACACACAGACTTGTGCATACACAAATTGACACACATAAAGACGCACACTGATGGTGATCATCTGTGGAACAGCTGTGAGTGTGTACAGTATGGAGTGAGGAGCTTCAAACAGAGATGATGATGTTGAGGAGGAGGAGGAGGGGGAGGAGGAGGAGGAAGAGTGTGCTAGAGGGAAAGACCGCAGATCATGGAGGAGACACACGGACCAGAACTGGGCCAGAGGTCCAGTGTGTGTGTGTGTGTGTGTGTGTGTGTGTGTGTGTGTGTGTGTGTGTGTGTGTGTGTGTGTGTGTGTGTGTGTGTGTGTGTGTGTAAGAAATAGAGAGACAGATAGACAGATAGAGGGTGAGTGAGCAAGAGAGAAAATGTGTGTAAAAGAGTGTGTGAAAACCTTTGTGTGTGTGTGTGTGTGTGTGTGTGTGTGTGTGTGTGTGTATGTGTGTGTGTGTAGGATTATATCTCAAGAGGATCCATGCAGCCAGCACTTTTAAAACATCCCTGAGTGTTTTTATTAGGTCCAAGGCAGGCGGCACGCACACATTCTCACTCACACACACACACACACACACACACACACACACACACACACACACACATTCTCTCTCACACACACACACACACACACACACACACACACACACACACACACACAGCCCCAGCAGGGCCCTGACCACCCACTCGTCCTATTGTCTAGACATAAGATTTGATCAAAGCTGTCATAACAGGCCAGCTATGCGCTCCCTGTGCCAGAGGAGCCGGCTACATAGCCAGGCCGGAGTGAACCCTTGGGGGGTACCGCTGGAGGGGGAGGAGGGGGGAGGAGGGAGGAGGAGTGCAGGGACATGGGGGCCGCAGATAAAACAAAGCAAGATGAGAAAGAGTGCGTAAAAGACATGGGAAGATGAAGACACAGAAAGTACATTAAAAAAACACAGTTTCTCAACAGATTAAAGCATCCATGAACCATTGAATGCAGAGTATTTGGCATGGCAAGATGAAGATACAGAAAGTACATTAAAAAACACAGTTTCTCAACAGATTAAAGCATCCATGAACCATTGAATGCAGAGTATTTCACTTTTAAAGGAAGGCAAAAAAAAACAACACAGGGCCTTGCCTCTAAATCAAATGTTATTCTTCTCAATAAAAGACGTTTCTTTCTCAGCCGCTGTCTTACATCAAGCACTCTGCCTGCCCTCCATTCTGTTGCTATGGTAATGACCATCCTTGGCAATGAGTTACCAGCCAGTGCCTTGACAAGAAGGAAAGAAAGAAAGAGAGAGAGAGAGAGAGAGAGAGAAGGGGGGAGGGAGAGAGTGAGAGTGAGAGAGAGAGAGAGAGAGAGCGAGAGAGAGAGAGAGAGAGAGCAAGAGCGAGAGAGAGAGAGGGAACGTTACTTCTGAGTACTTGTGTTTAGGCTACTAATGTTTGTGAGACAAAATGGCTTGGACAGACTAAGCACCAGATTCACAGCT
The DNA here is from genome assembly GCA_030347295.1 of Setipinna tenuifilis. Classification (NCBI taxonomy): domain Eukaryota; kingdom Metazoa; phylum Chordata; class Actinopteri; order Clupeiformes; family Engraulidae; genus Setipinna; species Setipinna tenuifilis. The sequence continues at coordinate 4,748,528 of CM059280.1, read as the reverse complement.
GACATTGCTGTTACCTACAGCAAAGTTATTTTATCTCCTTTCCACCACTGCAAGGGCTTAACTCAGGCCTCTGGGTCCTTGGGCTTCCTAAAACACCTTAGAAGGAGTTGAGTTTTCATCTGTGCCATATTACAGTATGGCCTAAAACAACAGCTTTAAACCAAAATAAATAGCACAAAAAAACAGTAATTGCATATTTTGTAAAAACTGAGTTATGAAATGACATTTAAAGACACACTATGCTTTTCCTCAGTAGAGCTCCCCCTAGTGTCTCCCAGTAAATGGACACTCTCGTAAAGATGGACTATTTTCCCTTCCCCTCACCCTGTGCATGTGTTTTCAACTCAGCGGATCAGAGTAACTGGCAAATACGAAAAGTAGTCATGCCCACCCAGGTACAGTTTTGCAAGGGTGGTATTCTGTCCACAGACAGCGGGGGCGGTCGAGAGAGTCTTCATTCACCTTCTAAGATGGCTCATTTAAGCATCTAGCAACTTATGAACTTTACTTTAAAAAATGCACAAGATATCTCCTGCCTTGTGGAGAGCAGAACAAGCACACAGGTGGCTGCAGAAACTGGTTGGCTAACATGGCCAGCAGCAGAGGCAGACAAAGCGGATGGATAAAATAAAAGTCCTGCCATGTATTCGTTCTGCCCGTCCTCTCAACACAGGTGGTTTCACTATGCACACAGCACACACACATACACACACACACACACACACACACACACACACATACACACACAAACACACACAAATACTCACACACACACACACACACACACACACACACACACACACACATACACACACACACAAAAGTCCTGCCATGTATTCGTTCTGCCCGTCCTCTTAACACAGGTGATTTCACTAATTAGCTCCTCTACCTGTAGGCAGAGGTGTCAATCCCAGATTCAGAAAGTCATCCAATCAGCTCAGAATCAGCTGATCATAATTAGCATTCAAGACAGGTAGATCGGCTAGTGAAGTGAAGTCACCTGTGTTACCAGGAAAACGTGGCAGGGTTTTTACTTCCTGAACCCGGCATTGACACCTCTGCTTATAGGATCAGCTGGTTCAGAGAACTGGCTGGAACAAATATGTGGCAGGACTTTTACTTTCTGAACCCGGGATTGACACCTCTGCCTATGAGATCAGCTGGTTCAGAGAACTGGTTGGAGCAAATATGTGGCCGGACTTTTACTTTCTGAACCCGGGATGTCCGCCTCTGGACAGCAGCATGGCCCTGTTCCTCATCACCCCCCAATCCCCCCCCCCCCCCCCCCCCCCCCAACCCCCCGGCGAGGAGGCAGGATGGGACATGGGACATGGAGGAATAAATCAGCAGATCGAGGAACTCTTATTCTTTATGGCGTTTGCAAGTTTGGCGGGGCTATTAACATCTGATTACCCATAATTACACACTTTGGCATGCAAGCACTCTCATAATGGCTTACTGGCTCACTCTCACTCTCATACTCAACCATGTCATTATGCTTTGGGACGCACTATACACACACACACACACACACACACACACACTGGGGTGCATGACTCGCACAGTAACACACATGCAGAGTAACTTGTTGTCTCTTACACACACACACACACACACATAAAACATGCTTTCACAGACACACACTCACAGACACACACACCAACACACACACAAACAAAGCAAACATGTACCCACACACACACACACACAAACACACACACACACACACACACACACACACAAACACACACACACACACACACAGGTCATATAGAAAGGAAGTCCTGTTGTCTTTAATTTCATTTAATCATTCACTCATGTCACACATACATTTCATCAGCCCCTTTACCACAATTTGCAGTTTTTGTACACTACATTATTCTTCACGTGTGTGTCGGTGAAGTAACAAGTGGCTTATAGAATAATTCCCTGTGCTCCCTAACGC